>CM060951.1:48692790-48975290 GCA_030765055.1 Mantis religiosa | reverse complement strand
TGTACAAGAAGGCATGTTTGTTTGATAGTAATGAGTCGGATAACTGCTAACGATGGGGACAAACCGTTCGCCAAAACATGTCCAAGTAAGGATAATTTAAGTGATGTCTGTGTTTGAATTACTGATTCATTACTTTCAAATGTTATACAGGATGTTACAAAAAGGTACGGCCAAACTTTCAGGAAACATTCCTCACACACAAAGAAAGAAAATATGTTATGCGGACATGTGTCAGGAAATGCTTAATTTCCATGTTAGAGCTCATTTTATTACTTCTCTTCAAATCACATTAATCATGGAATGGAAACACATAGCAACAGAACGTACCAGCGTGACTTCAAACACTTTGTTACAGGAAATGTTCAAAATATCCTCCGTTAGCGAGGATACATGCATCCATCCTCCACCGCATGGAATCCCTGATCCGCTGATGCAGCCCTGGAGAATGGCATATTGTATCACAGCCATCCACAATACGAGCACGAAGAGTCTCTACATTTGGTACCGGAGTTGCGTAGACAAGAGCTTTCAAATGCCCCCATAAATGATAGTCAAGAGGGTTGAGGTCAGGAGAGTGTGGAGGCCATGGAATTGGTCCACTTCTACCAATCCATTGGTCACCGAATCTGTTGTTGAGAAGCGTACGAACATTTCGACTGAAATGTGCAGGAGCTCCATCGTGCATGAACCACATGTTGTGTCGTACTTGTAAAGGCACATCTTCTAGCACCACAGGTAGAGTATCCCGTATGAAATCATGATAACGTGCTCCATTGAGCATAGGTGGAAGAACATGAGGCCCAGTCAAGACATCACCAACAATTCCTGCTCAAACGTTCACAGTCTGTGTTGATGATGTGATTGCACAATACCGTGCGGATTCTCGTCAGCCCACACATGTTGATTGTGAAAATTTACAATTTGATCACGTTGGAATGAAGCCTCATCTGTAAAGAGAACATTTGCACTGAAATGAGGATAGGCACATTGTTGGACGAACTATTCGCAGAAGTGTATCTGTGGAGGCCAATCAGCTGCTGATAGTGCCTGCACACGCTGTACATGGTACGGAAACAACTGGTTCCCCCATAGCACTCTCCATGCAGTGACATGGTCAACGTTACCTTGTACAGCAGCAACTTCTCTGACGCTGACATTAGGATTATCGTCAGCTGCATGAAGAATTGCCTCATCCATTGCAGGTGTCCTCATCGTTCTAGGTCTTCCCCAGTCGCGAATCATAAGCTGGAATGTTCCGTGCTCCCTAAGACGCCAATCAATTGCTTCAAATGTCTTCCTGTCGGGACACCTTTGTTCTCAAAATCTGTCTCGATTCAAACGTACCGCACCATGGCTATTGCCCAGTGCTAATCCATACATCAAATGGGCATCTGCCAACTCCGCATTTGTAAACATTGCACTGACTGCAAAACCACGTTTGTGATGAACACTCACCAGTTGATGCTACGTACTGATGTGCGTGATGCTAGTACTGTAGAGCAATGAGTCGCATGTCAACACAAGCACTGCAGTCAACATTACCTTCCTTCAATTGGGCCATTGGCAGTGAATCGAGGAAGTACAGTACATACAAACGAAACAATGGGGTATTTTGACAATTGTCTGCACAAATGATTTCAATTTACATTTAAAGAGAAATACTAAAATGAGCTCTAATATGGAAATTAAGCATTTCGGTCACATGTCCACATAACATATTTTCTTTCTTTGTGTGTGAAGAATGTTTCCTGAAAGTTTGGCTGTACTTTTTTGTAACATCCTGTATACATCACCGTTTCTAACCTTTTGCTTCAAATAAAAGAATGTTTGCTTATTTTAAGTGTGTTGAGAGTAGGATTTCTAGCTTATTAATTTTGTTCACAATTGATTGAACATTCTAATGGATGACTAACATATGTTTTTAAAGCGCCTACCAATCCAGATTGTAGAACTTTGCAGAAATTGTTCAGTGCACATTTTGTTGTACTATCTAGTACAACAGATACTATCTAGTATCTCTATACGTTTTTAAAGTAATAATGTTTGTAATTAGCAAGGATGAAATGGGTAACTTAAATAAACATTGTCACAAACATGAAACAAGGACACAAAATAATTACCACAGAATAACTTTAAATAAGAAGTCAACAGATAAAGATCCCTTAATAATGGGAAAATTATTATTTAATAAACTACCAAATTCACTAAAAACAATAAAAGGTAAATTATTTAAAAATGAACTAAACAAGTTTCTAATACAAAAATGCTTGTATAGACTGGACGAATTGTAATTAAATGTATATAACTGTTTATTTTGATGTATCCGACAACATGTAAGTGTTATTATGGATGAAAATAAATTATTATTATTATTATTATTATTATTGTTATTGTTATTGTTATTGTTATTGTTAGTTATTGTTATTATTATTGTTATTATTATTATTATTATTATTATTATTATCATTATTATCATTATTATCATTATTATCATTATTATCATTATTATTATCATTATTATCATTATTATCATTATTATCATTATTATCATTATTATCATTATTATCATTATTATCATTATTATCATTATTATCATTATTATCATTATTATCATTATTATCATTATTATCATTATTATCATTATTATCATTATTATCATTATTATCATTATTATCATTATTATCATTATTATTATCATTATTATTATCATTATTATTATTATTATTATTATTATTATTATTATTATTATTATTATCTGGAAAAGCATTGAAGCTCATTGAAAAGAATGTAAAACAGAGTTGTTTATGCAAGCCTGTTTGCACATACACAGCAAGTCAATGTGCGTACACTCTGTTCAAATGCAGTCAAGCAACGTGCTATATGTCAGCAGACATGAGACATCCCATATACTGAGATTGAATATTGTGATAAGGATAAAAAAGAGGGAATCAAGATCCGTCTGTGTCAAACAACAAAACGAGCAACCACAATAGTGATTTACATTTGCATATAATAATTAACTGCCTAACATTTTATATTAGACACTCATGCTCTATTTGTGTTTTGTCACTTACTGTATGCCAAATTCACAATACTCATATATATATATATATATATATATATATATATATATATATATATATATATATACATATATTTTTTTTTTGTGATGCAAATATTTTAAAAATATGGCTCTTTAATAAAACCAAAGCCATTTTTGATAAATTTAGAATTGTGAAAAATCTTTCATGTAAGAGTAGTTTAGGGTGGACGATTTCCCTGAAGCCCTCTCTCATATGTCCCTACGCATGAGGCAGAGATGAAAGATTGTTTAACCTACAGTAGTGCTCAAAATTGTTCTGACAAAATGTTTTCTCAATATTCCTTTATTAATGGCATTGGTTGACTTATTGTACAATAGAATACACACATAAATACTAAATAACATTTCTGGGGACAGTGTATTGTATTGTCGCGAACCCATTATTTACAATAGCGCAGCTTGTGTATACAAAGAGCCTGCAGATAAATATAGCGCGGAGATAAAAGGCTGGCCGAGACAGATAAAGTTACACGTCTAGAACGTTTGTGTTTTTTCTGGTGACGTGTTAGAGAACATTCTATAACAGTCTGGTATCATCAATGGTTGTGTATAAAAAGAAGCCATGGCTAGTTATCGGACAGTCGTAAACAGAGTAGTAGTCGTAAACAGTTGTAAACAGAGTCGTAATGAGAGAGTGGTAATTGAACTGGACGTTGAGTGAGCATTTGTTTGTGGTCAACAACCCTGTTGCATTCATTTAATGCAACCTGAGAAGTGTGGGCTAATAGAGCATTGTTTTGATAACGGCCATAGAGTCAATTTTCGGTAGACGACCATCTTGGCAAAATGCAACAGTTACCGGGAGTGGAGAATTAAGGAGGCTTTGGCGATTTCCTCTGAAAGGAGCACTCTTAATCGTCATGCTGGATTTCAGTTCAGCTCCTCTTGGAAACCGGCCTTATAAATGGAAATCCATTGAATTAAGAAGCAAAGATCAATACAGCTTGATAATCAAGTTAAGTAGTTATGTTTCTTTGACACAATTTTCTATACTCACGCCATCCCCTGACCTGGCATTTAATTTATTGAAAACAGTCTTTTGTTCAGTAATGCGAATTTTGATAGTGTTTTGTCTTTGTTTATAGTTGTGTTATATTCAGTATTTCATTTGTGGTTATAACATTTTATAAATATCCTGATGATGGGAAAGATGCACACTTCTGAAACATTGATAGCTTATCATCTTTTCACCTGGCTGGCTGCCCGAGAAGAAAGTGAGCTTATTCGTCGCCAGGAAAGCTTCAGGTGTTAATCAATTAATTGGTTTACAGTATTAGCACATAACACATTAATTAACTGCTCATTTGGTGGGGAGGGAGAAAGAATAAAATGCTGACATACTTCAATAATTTATAGTAATCTCAATCATTTGTGTCATGGCCCTATAGATATGGCAACTTTATTTAGATACATAATTAAAAATAATACTAAATTATTTACTCTGAGATCAATTATACACCCAATGCCATTAGAACACTTGCCTTTTCTTAAATCTTACATTGTATTATACATTTATTTGTAGTTTCCAATACAATTTCACTACAATAACTAACAGTGAACATGCAGTACTATACATCCCGTACAAATACATGAAAATTGCTGACTCAAGATTTACTCGCTGACTCAGGTCCCCTTTGGTTTTCCTGAGCAGCTTGGTGTCATTTCTTCTTGACCGTCGCTTCTTTTACCATAATCCACTTTTCTCTTTACCTATACATTTATCTTTCTTTTCACCCATCCCCGTTAGTATGCATAATGCCAATATCTCTTTACTCACACTGTCCCATTTCTTATCCCATATTTTTCTCCTGTAATTTGTTAGCTCCTTACATTCTATTAGGTAATGAACAGTGCTCTCTTCATCTTCACAAAATTCACATATCCCTACCTCATTACTTCTCAACCCTTTTAGGTATAATATTCCTACTCTCATCCATGCTATGCCTTCTCTTCCAGTTTATTTACATTGATCTATATATTTTTCCCTACCCCATTCTGTCTTTAATTGCTTATAAAATTTCAAAGATTTCTTTTCTTCTATACTTTCCCATATCTCTTCCTATCTATGTCTTGTACTCTAGTTCTGCCTTCCTTCCAAAAACCGCTATGATTTATCTCCTATGCTCTCCATAAATCTCCCATGCCTATCTTCGATATCATAGGCCAACTATTTGTATTTTTAATGCTTTTCTGATGCTTCATGCACAGATTCAATAATTCCCCTTTCTGCCCTTTAATACACTTATACCAGAATTTCAGCATTCTCTCTATTATTATTCCTCTCCTTTTTGTATTACCTAACTCTAGTAATACCACTTCTCTTGGTGGCGATTTTGGCAGAGCTAGTAGTTCTTTGCAAAACAATCTGTACATCTGGTCTAATTTTGTACCTATCTCTGATGTGCCCCATACCTCCACTGCATACATTGTTCTGGCTTCAACGACCGCTTCAGACATTCTTTCTAACCATCTAACTGACATCTCCAGTTTATGTTTACCCCTTAGTTTATGTTATTCTTAACCCTGACATTGCCGCCCTGCCATATCAAATATTATATAAAATATGAAAATTTGTAAACCAACACCCTTCAAGCATCAACATCAGAACATGCATCATAATAGGTTAACAATAATGAAAATCAATCACCTTCAAGTGCAATTTGCTCTAAATATTGAAAATTTACATGTTGAATAAGATATTAAAGAATTCCTCCATATTATATGGGGAGGGAATATATAAAAATGACTTTAAAAGTTTCTTAAAGATTTTATGCTAATTAGGATTACCTAATTGTTTCAGGTAGCATGGAAGATTACTGTTAAGTTTTAATACAAAATAATAACATCCTTTCAAACGTTTTAAGCTAATTAATGCATATTGTGTGCATCCGTCATATTGTCATACATAAGAGCCTAAAGGAATGACGGAGCCCAACACCACAAATAATATAATAAAAACTAGCTTGCTGTGTGCTGAATTATCACAGACAATATTTCTTAAGGCGTTTTGGTTAATAGATTTTTGTTTAAGTTTCTTAATGAAAGCAAGCAGAGCTAAGCTTTGGTAGCATGACTTTTATTTGTTTTCTCCAACTAAGCTCTTCATCTATTTGGAGCCCAAGAAATGGTGTATTGGATACTTTACTTGTAATATGGCTGTTGTATCCAATTGAATTAAATTGAATTCGATGGGAATAGAGATGCAAGAGAGAGATAAGGTGACTAAAGCAAACAATGATAACCTCACGAAGCTACAAAATGAGAGGACGGTGCTACAGCTGCAGATTCAAGAATTTCAGTACTCGCAGCAACCTAAACAGCAACAAGAAGAAGAAAACTTCATCTTGTCTGAGCGCTTGCTCAGAGCACATGAACGAGGAATTGACCTAACCTATACAGAAGTCATAAGGAACGGGCCTAACAGAATATGGCAAAACAATGTCCAGTCAACTCAAAAGAGCTGTAATGATATTGCCATCGAAAACCGCTTCAGTGTGTTACAAGTAGTGGACGATAGCAAAAACCTAGAACACAGAGAAATGAAGCAGGTGGAGGTAAATGCCACGGTAGCAGATGCTCCCAGGAAGAATAAATACCAGTGGAAATGTGAGGATTACAAGAAAAAATACATGGGTAAGAAACTTCTACTTATAGGAGACTCCATCATCAAAAACATAAAGGAATCAAGAACTAGAACAGAAGTTAGAAGAGGGATAAGAACGGACCAGTTAACAAACCTTCTCCACAATGGTAAATTCGAAGCTGCAAAGGAAGAAAATGAAGAGGACTATAGTGCAATAATGTTACACGTGGGAACAAACTCTGTGCACAGTGTTATTTCAGAATTACTGCAAAATGACACAAAAAACCTGATACGTGCTACAAGAATGCAGTTTCCCACAGCCAGGGTGTTTGTAAATGGTATATTGTGCAGAAGGAGTGTTATTGACTCATATATTGACAGAGTAAACAGTGCTATTCATGAGGTGTGTGATAAAGAAAAGATGATATATGTGAACCCAAATAAATTATGTGATATTTTATGCCTAGGTAGAGACGGCCTGCATGTTAACAGGAAAGGTACATATGTTCTCAGTAAAATGGTATATAATATAGTGGATTTGTTGCAGGAAAACTCGAGAAGCAAGTAGGAGGTGAAACAAATTTTGAAAAAATTAATAGGGCATATCCAACTGTTCAACCAAGCCAAAATAATTTTAGTTTCAAATACCATAGTAAAGATGGTCCAACAACAGATAGCTCTTATAATGCAGGGATTAAAATATTTCACCAAAACATACAAAGTGCGAGAAACAAAAAAATTAATTTAGAAATTCTTTTAAATGATATATTAAAGGACATACTCATTGTAGCCTTAACAGAGCATTGACTCAAACAGGAGGAAATAGAAATGTTTAAACTGGAAGGATATACCTTAGTCAGCTCCTATTGTAGAAAACAAAAAAATAATGGGGGTTCTTGCATGTTCGTAAAAGATGGGATCATAGTAAACGAACTTGGGAAATTTGATTATCAAGCATGTGAAGAATTTTTTGAGATCAGTATGATAGAGCTGGTTGAACATAAAACTGTAATAATTTGTATATATCGGAATCCCAGTAGCAATGTTTAGCACTTTTTAGAAAGTTTAGACACTTTACTAGAGAATTTGTGCAAAAGGCAAACTAATGTAGTAATAATAGGGGATATTAATATTGACTATCTGAGTAGTAACCCTGAAAGAGTAAATTTGGATAATTTAATATTCACTTATGGCATGCAAGCTGTAGTGAACTTACCCACTAGGGTAACAATTACATCTAAATCAGCAATAGACCAGCTGATCATTAATAAACGTGCTACTCCATATAATTTTGAAATTATTGACACTGTATTATCAGATCACTATGGTCAAATATTTGTTATATATAACCAAAGGAACCTCAAAACAAATAGACAGTGTGACACATATCAGTATAAGCAATACTTAGGGAAGCAGAATATTGATTATTTAAATTATTTGCTATCTAGAGAGGAATGGGAAAATGTTTATTCTAAAGTAAATGTACATGCAGCCTTTCTAGAATTTGTCAGTATTCTTAAGTTTCATGTAAGTATTGTGTGTCCTTGGAAAAAATTTAAAACGAATGAGCATAAGCAGCAAAATTGGATGACCAAAGGTATTCTGATATCTAGTAAAAGGTTAAGATTTCTAAATAAAATCTCAAAGGAAAATAAAATATCAGAAACGTTTACACAGTACTTATTGAATTATAAAAGAATCTATAATAAGGTTATTAGAAAAGCAAAGAAACTGTACAATGATAAACAATTAGCAAATTCAGTAAATAAATCTAAGGCTGCCTGGAAAATTATAAAACAGGAAACCAAAGTAAAAGCCACGCCAGATGATTACAAACTCCAGAAAGAAGGCGAAATTATAGATGATCCTCAGATGGTTGCAGAGGCTTTTAGTCAGTATTATGCTGGGGTACCAAAATTGATTGTAGGGGAGTCAAAAGTAACGGATGGAAAATAATAAGTAAGAAAACATATCTGACTATCTTTCTTGCACCCACAACAGTAGATGAACTTCACACCATAATAAAAAGCATGAAAAATAAAAACTCTACTGACTTGGATGGTTTTTCAAATTTCTTGGTAAAACAATGCTCTGCCCACTTAGTAAAACCATTAGTACACTTAATAAATTTATCATTGAGTGAAGGTAGGTTCCCAGACTGCTTTAAGATGGCAAAAATAAAGCCAATGTATAAAAAGGGATCAAAATTGGAAGTTCAAAATTTTAGACCCATCTCACTGCTATCGATCTTTTCCAAAATATTAGAAAGAGTGGTTTTTATTAGATTGTGCAACTTTATTTCAAAATTTAATGTAATTTCTGATCAGCAGCATGGCTTTCAAAAAGGAAAGTCCATTAATACTACACTGATACAGTTTATAGACGAAGTGCACCAAAAGCTTGACAATTCAGAAAAATGTATTGCAATTAACTTTAAGGAGAGTCGATTAATGACACTAAACAACACTTACTTTTAATTATTAATTTGTAGATGAGTTGTATTTAATACACATCTGCTTCACTACTCTCTTTAAAGTTAATTTATCATAACAACACTGTTTTCAACACTTCCAAGAAAGGAAATGTATTGGAATATTCCTCGACCTGTCTAAAGCTTGTGATTTAGTTGATCATGGAATACTATTAAAGAAATTATCTCATTACGGAATTAGGGGAACTGCAAATAACTGGCTTGTCTCCTACTTGAGAGAGCGAAGGCAAATAATAGAAATAGAGTTTGTTGATAAAACTACAAAGGAAATAAAAACTATAAAATCAAAAGCTGCTAGCATAAACTGTGGAGTTCCGCAGGGTTCAGTTTTAGGGCCACTACTATTTATTTTGTATATTAATGATTTGGCACTTTATTCACAAAATTCTTTAAAATGCTCCTTATTTGCAGATGATACGAGCCTCTTGATATCAGGTCAAAATGATGACGAACTCAAAGAAAATGTAATAAATAATTTGAAAGAAGTATCAACTTGGTTTCAAAATAACAAATTAGTTATAAATAAGGATAAGAGTCAGGCATTGGGTTTTCATAATAAAATCAATAAGGCAGTTAATTTACCTGAAATTATAATGGATGAAAATGAAATGAAATATACAGGAAAGACAAAACTTTTAGGAGTTTGGATGGACAACAGTCTAAATTGGAATATACATATTGAAAGTCTAATGAAAAAATTAAGTAGCCTTTGTTTCAAATATCAATTTTGAAGCACAGTGTAAATTTGAATACATTAAGAATAGCCTATTTTGCAAAATTTTCAATCATTAGTTTCTTAAGGTATAACAGTATGGGGAAATAGTAGTAGCATTATCAAAGTATTTAGAATCCAAAAAAGGGTAATTAGAATTTGATGAATTTAAAGAGAACAGATAGTTGTAAGCGATGGTTCAAAAAATTAGGCATATTGTCAATACCAAGCATTTACCTTTTAGAAATAATAGTACAGGTTAAAACGAACTTAGATAAATTTCAAAAAAGCAATGATATTCATGACCATAACACGAGAAATAGTTCAAACTTACATGTCACCTATCATAGAAAGAAAATGTATGAGCACAGTTTTAAATTCAAGGGAATTCATATCTACAATAAACTGCCAACTGAAATAAAAAACATTGAGTCCTTCACAAAGTTTAAAAACACATCAAAGAAGTATTTGTTACAAAAGTGTTACTACTCAGTAGAAGAGTATTTATGACAAATGGTAGGAATAAAGGGAATGTAAATTTTAATTATTAATTTGGTTATTATGCTTAACTTAATGTAATTCTTGTTTTTTGTTACTATTTTTTGTGTAGTTAGTAATCTGACAATTCCACATCATGAGTTGTATGATTTACGGAGCAATAAATGAATATGAATATGAATTGTTAATTCCATTACCAGTTTACGCTTTGTTTTAAACTGTATACAGTTTAATATAATTTTGTGCTTCATTGTATCATAGTCCTTACTCATGAAATGTAGGTATAAACTTTGTTTTAATATAGTTAAATTATAGCCTATTTGCTTCAAATCAAATGCTGAGCTGTTCAAATGCTTTAATGACAGTGTCTCTTAACTGCTGATGACTTTTCAGATAAAAGTACAAAGCAAAATTGACTCCTTGCTAAGATTGTATGACATGCCATTTATAAATATTAAAAATAACAATGGCCCTTAGACTCATCTCACTTTTGACAGCCTTTTCTGAACTAATGGAGAAAGTGGTACACAACCAGGTTATAAGAAACACGGAGTTAATATCCTTACGTCATCCCGGTTTGGATTTAGAAAAGAGAGGTCAACTGAAAATGTGACATACATGCTGATAAAAAATAACTATTAGAGTATTTTGTATAATTTACAACCTCTTGCTGCAAAAGTTAAAATTATATGGTTTTAATGGGATCTATGTATATAAATTGGTAAAGGTCTTACTGATCAAACAGAATTCAGAAAATGAGGTTAAGTGGTTGTGATGAACTGGGTGTTAATTGGAAGTCAAGCTTTTATCTCTTTTTCTGCATATATGCTTAACAATTGTAAATTTCATTTTTTTTCCTGGAACCCTGACAAGAAAGAAAGCTTGCATATATGACAAAGAGCTTATTCAACTCTGATAAGCAATATTTTAATAATTTGGTATCTCATTCCAACCTTGATATTAACTTTTTAATCAGGTAATAATCTGACAAAACGAATAATAAAACATGATAAAGATGTCACACACAGGAAAATATGGCAAAATAAATGAGACGAAATTGAATTCTCAATATACATGTTGTGTACAAAATCTGCTAACATTCTTAAGAATTTAATTCAGTTACAGCCGATAAATGTCTTTGTTTTCTTAATTTAGGAAATGTTTCTTGCTTTTCAAATACTGATTTTTCGCAACTAAGGGCAACAACATTAAAATCGCATTCTGATACGTGAAATGGGTGCTAATATAGCACCTACCAAATCAGTTTCTTTGCAATTATTTCAAGCCAATACTTTTTTATTCCGGGTTTTAAGTATTTAAAGCATTCTTTTGTTGCTGAACACGAGGATATCTTTCTCTTTCCCTCCCCTTTTAATTCCGTATCTTGTTTTCTGGGAATGAGTCTATGCCAAATTGAAGAGTCTCTAGCCAACTACAAGGTGGTGAACGCTTTGACCAGCATTATTTAGATGAGTTAGTGTATGAATAATGACACACTGAGTACAAAATTACACTTTATCAGTTTTATAAAATTTTAAGAGAATATTTTTAAGCAAATAAACCCCAAATATGTTGTTATTCATCAATACATACCTTTCTAAGGAACAAAATCCGCCATTTTTTCAATCACATTGGCCATGACGTCACGTTGGTACCTAGCGTACTATTCACATATACAAGTTACAAGCTGCGTATACAAGTGAGATGTGGTTGTAAACACAGAACATCAAATCAAGAACATGTTGAGCGCACTTACATGCTTCAACTAAGATAAAGAGAACGAAACAAAGTTGATTATTGACTCTTTCGGTTTATCTATAACATACAAATCATGGGCGAACTAACAGCAGAAAATGAATGGAATATTCCCTGTTCAGATGATGAAAATTATGGAGTACAAGGAACGGTGAGGACAAAGTTGCAATTATTTTAATGATAGAACATATAAGAAACTTTTTCATGTTTATTTAAGAACATTATATTGTCCCTTTGATCAATAAGGAGATAGAACATAAACCGATGATAGGAGGTATAGTAAAATCCGGTTTCGTTTAGTTTCGTTTGGTTATGGGTTAACCTGTAGAACACCGGCCATAGCCTGGCCCTGAACCATGCTGCTGTAGCTTTGCTAATCGAATAAACATGCATGCGCTGAAAAAAAGCAACGCTATGTAACCAAAACGGCGGTACAGGAATGCAGTAATTAATAATAGGATTAGAAACATGTTTCTTTCTATTGTTCTTTTATTAATTTTTGATACTGTTAGTATGTTCAGTTTTCCTCGAAATCGTGACGGTCATTCCTCTGCCTTGCAAAGATCTTTTTCGTATGTATAGATTTGTATCAAGGCTAGATTGTTTATCGAAAGATGTTCCCGCATAGTTATATTGCATATGCCATGGATTGGGAATATTTGGATATGGAGTAGTTGGCATTTTATTGGCGTGTGCAGGTTTCATAGATTGGTGGTAGGGGAAGGTGCTGTACCTAGGGACAATTTTTTTAAAATTATTTTTTCAGTTATATTTATTTAAATTTACAGCAATAATGACTGTCACTTTAGTAACCTTCATCTATTAGCTACAAGGTAGAATATTATTTGCATACATTTTGTTGCACGTTAAAGTTTAAAAACAAAATTTGTGATATTCTACAACCTGTCCCTAAAAATACAAAATACAACATAACACAAAACACAACATAACTCTTGCACCTCAAAATAGGTTTAATATCAGAAATTTGTTAAAAGGCCCTCCCAAAAATTCAATCACTACCAAAGAAAAACCAGGAATCTATGAGATCAAATGTGAAACTTGCCCTAAAATTTATATAGGAAAAACAAAAAGAAATATTAACATCAGAACTAAAGAACATCTAAGAAACATTAAAAATGGTGAAACAGAAAAATCAGCAATGGCTTTTCATTTTTTGAATACTAGACATGACATCAATTTGGAAACATCTCTATTAAAATATGTTAATCACCCCATAGACCTTTCCATATGGGAAAAAATCTTCATCAACAAAAATCGTCATAGAGTCATGAATTTTGAAACTCCACCACCGGACATCTTTGACAAGTACATCACGCCATCTATTGACAATACGGAGAAAGAAGAAACCACTACAACTTGCACTAATCGAGTATCAGCTGAGGATAGGAGCAAGAACTCTTAAAACATGTCCTGTGAATAAACAGTGTGAGTGAAGCAATGTGTCAGTATATTCTCGATTCAATTTTGTACTAAAATGTTGCTTGCTTTTTTCACACTTAAACTCCACTAACACATAATCTTCCTTTTCAATCTTTGAACTATCTTCTGATCTTTGTAGCTCATACTCTTACAGTTCATCTTCTAAATCTACATCATTGGAGTCCTCATCAATTTGTATGAAGTCATCTTCATCACTACTACTTTTCTCTTCAAAAAGGTTTTTCACTGCTTGTTTTTGTTTCTTTTCTTTGTTTTCCTTTGATTTCACTTATTCTTTCTATTTTCTATTTCCTCCTTATGTGGCGTATCAGTTAATATAGTCGATTTCCTTTTCTTACTTCCAATTTGCCTGCTGCTGGGCCTGTGCTGTGCAGCTTTAGGAAAAGGGTGGACCATTTCTTGTGACATTTTGGGAGCTGAAGGAGTCAGAAGGACCTGGTTTTTCAACTTCGCTGATGTGCAAAGACTCAGTGCATTCATATACTTCAGATGGTGGGTGGTCAGTCACATATGCTGGAAGGAAATCTATTTCACTGAAAACACCCTCATTCAGTGGAACAATTCCTGTGACTTCAAATCCTCTTTTTATGTTCTTTGGTGTAAATGCAGACTCATAGGCTTTCCCTGCAATTTCACAGACGTCATATATTGTCACACGTTCGCCAAAGTTGCCTGGGGTATTCATCCAGTCATACATTTCCTTGTGATAATACTTCTTGAATGGTCCAAATACAGATCTATCAAGGGGTTGCACCTTATGGCTGCAATGTGGAGGTAAAGTCAGGAGCACAAGACCATTTTCCTTGGCTTTTTTATCACTTATAATGAGATGTGGGTCTCATGATGGTCAAAATTCTGAATTTGTGGTTCATCTTGACTAGGTTTTGCATGCTTGATAAAATGTTCCAAGTATTGAAAGAAAATGTCTTCGTTCGACCAACCACTTGGATTAGCTGCTCCTATTGAACCAGGAGGTGCACCTTTGAGCATGTGTTGTTTTAAATGAACAATATTTCCTAGAGCATTTATGGCAGAAATTATGGTCACATTCTCTCCTCGCTCACCTGAAGTTGTACTTCCAATCTGTTTTGCACCTCTTGCTGCAAGAATTTTGGGAGGAACATGCACAGTAGAGAATCCACTTTCATCAGAATTCCACACATGCTGTGGCTGAAAGTTCCCTTGGCTCAAAATGTTCTTGTAGTTTTTGAAAAACTCCTCCACAGTATTCTTATTAAATACTGCTGAACGGGCTAAACTTGTAGCTTCGGGTTTTCTTAATGATAAATCTTGGTGACGGTGGAACAGTCGTGCCCAACTCTCTCCAGCAAGTTTATTTTCCTCCCATTGTAGTACAACCTTCTCATTGCTCATAGCATATTCATAAGCAAATTTCCTAGTCTGATAGATTGTCATACCATAATGCAGATAAGCAGCCTGTTTCAAATAATTAACCAGATCAGTTTCTTCTTCATTGGAAAATACCCTATTTACATCAAAATTAGGATAATAAGTAAACTTTTTGTAGGAGTAAACAGTCTTTGCTTTAAAAACTGAACATCCTATGGCAGATTTTGAAATCTTGTGCTTGTCAGCGGCTTCTCGAAGGGACATCTTCCTCTGAATAACATCCCTCACGGCTGCCTCCATTACATCTTTATCTGGTGGTGGTCTTTTGATACCATTTTTGCTTTGTGGCATTTTCTTCACCTAAATAAAAAAGTAGAATCTAAGTACGAAGGAACACATTTATGTACTAAGGGAAGTCCCTTGGTACAGCACATACATGTGTCCCCTGGTACATTTTATGCAATTTCATTGAAAAATGTTCATATTTGCAGGTTAGGTACGAATGTTGAGCCAAATACCATGACCCATGTTTAAACATGTTCCTAACATTCAATAAATACATTCACTAACATTTCTTGCAATCTTACCTGTGAAATACTTAAGTTCTCTAGCAGTATGAAAATTTACAACTACCACTGAAAAACAAATATTGGTCAGTTTACTGCTCAACAAACAGTCATTACCAATACAAATACATTTGGAGGGAAGGTTGTGGAGCAACCAACATAATGTGTAGCTCTTTGCTCTCTGACTTCACAGATGTTTCTGTAATTTAAAATGTCCCTTGGCACAAATGTCCCTAGGCACAGCAATCTCCCCTATAGCTGCATAAGCAATGCTCTGGTCGCTATTCTACAGAGTAGAAGCACTGGTGTACCAGAGGGCGAAATTTGATAATGCCGATTGGCTGAATCAAGTTGCGAAGTGCCTAACAGTTACCTCAGCAACAAGTGAACCTTGTTGGACTTGAATAAAAGCCCTGTTCTGTCCGATGCTTTTTCACCAGGAGCAAATCAGAGGTAGGTAACCACACATTTCTGTTATTTCTGCTCCGTTCTGTGGACGGAGAGCGGGAAATCCTTGGTTCAAATTCCATGTATAACATTGAATTTTTTCAGTCTGGCTCTAATCATCCAAAACTTAGCCTACACATGGCTAGTGGAAGAAATGATTAATTTCCACCAATTTACCTAAAAAATAGTGGTTTAACTATATGAAGCCTGGGACTTAGGTACTTACAGCATAGTAAGTAACCACAAAAAGTTGCTGTAATTTACGTCCTCCGTTAAGTCATATCGGATGATGAATGGAATTGGTGAAATGATGCTCAAATGAGTCCGGGGTCCATAGAGCTTAGAGTTACCCGACATTCGTCTTACAGGATAAGGGAAAACCCGGGGGAAAACCTTATCCAAGTAACTCACCCTGACCAAGATTTGAACTCGGGACCTCTTGAACGTGAGGCAGACATGCTACCACCACGCTACCAAGGCGGGCAACCACAAAAAGGTGTATATCTCATTGTTAGAGGGCGGATTTTGCCCTATTTGCCTATTTTATTCCTTTGTTCAAAAGCGTAGGCTTTTAAGTCATAAGCATGTTTCCTACAATTATTAGCCTAATTTCTTAGTTTTATAGTGCCTAAAACTGCCTTTTTAGCCAATTTCTTTTGCTTGTAATTTGTGACAACAGGTTTTGCATTTGTTGGTTTCAATGTGAAGTTTTCGGGGAAGAGAAATTTCTTACTGCTGCACATTGGATATACAAAAAGGGGTTTAGCAAGGTAGGTATCTACCTTACAGATGTGTAGCAATGCTCTAATGACGTGATGGAAAACCTTAGAATTCACTCAAGGACAATTAGTAAAGACCAGCTAAATGAATTTCAGTGGATTGACAAATGACCACTCTTAATGTGGGGAATGGAAAGCCCATTATGTAAGCAGTGTTTCAAGTGCACTCATAGATCAGTTTCCTACACAAATATGCCAAAAGAGTGAAGCAACAGAAGTGTGCTTCTTAAACAGTGGATAAATGGTGATCCATCGTTCAGCACAGATCGGAAAGTAATATTTTTGTCAGCCTTGTGTGAAAGTTGAGTTTAATCATTTCATGTTTGTATTAATATTATATTATCCCAGTTTCAAAAACCTTCTAAAAATCAGCTCCTGTATCAACCTTATGCTGAACACAAATTAGTAAGTTGAGAGCCGAAAGAAGAGAAACTGAATGTTTTCAGTTTTCCAAAGTAAAGCACTAATTTGCCTAATGTGAAAACTTTCATCACATGATATGACTTTACATTGAGATTTAGCTTAAAATGTGTCTGAATCGTTAAACAAGTCCATCTAATGCATTTCGTCTTGATTAGAATATTATATATTTGTAACTTATAGGTACAGCTGAGTGTACTGGATTTCACAATTTTGTTACGAGTATTATCTTTTGGCACTTATAATGCAGTAGCATGATATTTTTGTGCTGCTGTAAAGGCTTATTTCTTGAGCTAATAGTAATACTTGGGGGAGGGATTGTTAATTAAATTATTGATGGTAACAATTATTAACAATCATATCAGATCATAATCAGTACCGCTGGTAAGCAGGAATTTACTCCCACAAAATTTTTTTTACATGTATGTAAATCTACTGACACAAAGCAGTTGTTTTACCCAATCTTAAAATCACCACTCTGGGACTCTGTTCAGGTTAAACTTAAACTTGTAAGGCCAGCGCTTAATTAGATAGGCTACACAGACTAAGGTTATGTATATGAAAAATCTGTGATTTTTTCAGGCTTACATTTTTCTACATGTATCCCAAGGAATCATGAAATCGATTGCTTGGAGACTTCCAGTGTTGTTTCCAACACTGAAAATGAAACCGCAGACCAATAAATCATAATGATTTGTGTAAAATTTTACAGAAATGCCTTTATAAAAGTAGGTACGAGAATTCTTTTCATGATGCCGTAATTCTGTTTGAACGGGAAATGCTTACTAAAAAGCTGTGCTTTAATATTTGTTCTTAGTCGACAATGGGGCATTTAGGAATTTTATTACAAAAACTAGGATTCTGTAGCATTAGCTTTTAATTAATTTTTGTCTTGTGAGTTGTATTTTTGACACATCGTGACATCATTTTAAGTGATATTAAGATTGCTGTGATGAACTTTTGAATTTCTTATCTTTCCAACAATTGTTTCTATTAAGGAGACATCTGTGCAAATCAGTCTAAAACTTAAAACAATCCCAAATTTAGTATTTTTTGGCTTAAAATTAATATAGATATACTTCAATAATATAAAGTTCTTTTTTCTTGCGGCACTACAGAAAACTGACGAGACTATTTAAATAACTCTACCCTGTATCATAGCTGCTATTACGTAATTTTAACCTCGGATTTCTTAGATTTCATATTTTCTACATTTTCCTAGCTTCAAAGTGTTCCACAGGATGCAGTTTTCTATTAATCTGTATGAAATTCTAAACATGCCTGTAAAGCAACTGCATATTAAGTGTACCCATTTACATTTGTTATGTTTTTGTTATTTGTATTGAAAAGGATTATAATACTTGCTTGAAAACGCCTAGAAAAATAAAAATTGTTAAATAGGTATGATTTTTTTTTTTTTTCCTTCATTGATATGGCGAAGACAAATATTTCACATAGGTACAGGTCATTAATAGATTAAAATGGCTGCAGAAACGTATACCCCAAGCATTAATTTTTAAAATTACAATATGTAGGTCACTTTGAAAATCACCCGTAATTTAGACAGCTTGTAAATTCCTCAGAAACTATTGTAACTAGAAAGCTGAAATTTAGTATTATTCCATTCTTGATCGATCACAAAAATAAATGTCATAAATTTTAAACAAATTTAACAAAAGCTTCAGATATTTCAATTTTCACCCTTGACATAGTTAATTACTTCACACCTTTCTGCACATTATGGTTCTTAATTAGTGAATTGAATTTGTGTGCATTTTAATTATTCGACAATATCTTATATTTTAACTTGTTGTGGAGCCATTTATAAAATCTGGAATAAATATAGAACTATTTTGCCCTGTGATTTCACCTAGGGAAGCACAAAATAGTATGTTTAGCGAATTTGTTGCAGCATATGTTGCAGTGATTATCCTTTTGCTATAGTACGGTTTAAGAGCCATTTTACTAAAATTGTATTTCTAAGTGTTTACTTAGCAAATTTGTAGTGCCTGTCTAAGTGCCTATTTTGCCCATTTTTAGTGCCTTTTTGCCTGCCTATTTCACACATTTTTAGTGCCTATAAATCCGCTCCCTTACTCATTGTATTTGAGAACCCCTAATGTTTTACCGGAAAACACTCGTCAGTTGGATATTGTAATGTCATGTCTGCATATTGGCTATAGTAACTCAATGGTTAAGAGCAACCAGATGGAGACTGGGAGATACGTGGTTCAAATCCCGGTTATGGCATTGAATTTTTCAATCTGGATCTAATCATCCAAAAATATGTAATGGTGTTTGTACAAAACCCAATGGTTTGCAAATAATGGGTACATGTTTTGGCAAATACCTTTTTTTTTTTTTCTTTTTTTACTTGGCTAACTCCATCTATTTCATTTATTTACACTTCTTGCTATATCTCAACAACAGAGCTAACAACATGAGACTTAACAAATATTGCATATGCTTACATAAATAACAGTAATTTAAACTGTAAACCTAGCTGAGGTATGTATGTATATTAGCAATGTAAGGTTACAACTTCGTATTGATGATAAAGCATGGTAGATGCTTCACGTCTCATTCCAAGCATTACAATGTCATGAACGTGATATTTTTTTTAATGAATGTGATATTTTTTTTAATGATTTTGCAAAAAAAAAAAAAAAAAAAAAAAAAAAAAAAAATCTGCTAAGTAGAGAGGCTAGGCAAGTCATGTTTATTACACATAAATTTCTCCAAGCACATAAAAAATTGTCACTAATGTTCTTTTAATGTATTTAGTGCTGTATTAAGTCAGCATTTATCATGATAAACAAGAAATGGATAAAAAGGTGAGATACGAATAATATGTAGAAAACCTGAAAATTATAGCAAGTAGAAAGTCATGAGGTAGCATGGTAAGCTGAACATTCATAGTATGAATCCCAGATATGTAATAAAGTTTATTTATATTTACATAATCATACTTCATTTATTTCTTAGAGAGGAGATTTTGTGAAACATGAGAATATGCTTGCCCTCAAATTTTAAAATCAGAAGCATTATTAACAGTGAAGTATTTTTCATCTGTTGGAGTATTGAAATAGTCACACATATTTACATTCACCTTCACTTTTAAATGTTAGAACACAATTGAAACATTTTCAAGGGCATTCGTCCTCATCGTCAGCTTCTGGGTGTCTGAAACCAGCTTAATAACACCAGAGAAACGTAAAACTAAAACAGATAGATAAATCTGCAGTAGCATATCATTTTTGGACAGGCAGTCTTGATATTGGTCAAAATATAAAATTGGTAAAACCACTTACCTTACCAATAGAAATAAGCATCTAGGAAAAAATACACATCATTAAAAATACTGTCAATGTGATAAAGTTTGAAATCCCACCATTAAAACTAAAGTATTAAAACTTGGTGAGTATTAAAACTACCAGATGACAACACGATCAGTCCCAGCAGGAAGGGGAGACAAAAAAAAATGAGAAAGCTTCAGTTACTCATTAGCTGAAGATGAGGATGAATGCCTTCAAAAACATTTCAGTTGTTCTGACATAAAAGTGTAGGTTAGTGTAAATAAGTGGGATTATTTCAATATTCCAACAAATGTAAAAACTCATTTATTTTCATAACTCATTGATAAAATTTATATTCTACCTACTTGTATCCTAATCCCAATGAATGTCAGAAATGATTTAATCAAATGATTAATTATAATGTTCCAATAGGTTAAGTATGTGCAGTTTTCTAATATTTGGGTACTGAATATTTATAGAGGAAAGTACCCGAAAGCAGACCTCTCTCCTAAAGTGGACCTCCTAGTCTCCTGGCTCTGCAGTCTCCTGAACTATATCGGGACCAAGTGTAAGCACTAGCTTATGCTTCTACCCCTCTGTAGGGGAGCGCACCTGTCGCCCACTTCACTCATTGCTTATCTGTCTGCCATTACTTATTTTGACTGGATGAAGTTTTTGTATCGTGCTACATTTTTCCCAGATATAGTAAGGTAAGCCTTTCGACCTGTATATATTCTTAAGTGGTGAGGTTCAAGGTCTTTGTTTATCATTAAACTGGTTTATTTAGATGTTTGGTTAAAAATTCACGCAGTTAACAAAATGTAGGCTATAGTTTCCAAAACTGGACCCCCTTTGGTTGCCTGAACCTGACCCCTTATATTTTTATGTTAGAAGTCTGTCTGTATTTGTGCACGCTCTTATTCTCTTGGAATGTGTTTCAGATTCCAAGAGGATAATGGGGAAAGTTGACCAAAGAAAGTGGAGTCCCTCTAAAATGACTAAAGCTATTGATGCAGTTCGGAAAAAGATGGGATGGAAGAAGGCCAGCAAAGTGGTTAATGTTCCAAAAACAACACTTATGAGGTTGTCCAACATTAAGTATGGCACACCTGAGGAAGCAGCAAAAACCGCAAGAGGCAGACCTATAGTTTTGGGTAAAAATCTTGAGGATGAACTTGTTCACTATTGTCTTGCTATGGAAGCATCTTTTTTCGGGCTTGCTCATAATTTACGAAAAATGGCTGTTCAATTGGCAGAGCGAAATAACATTGAACATCCTTTCAAAGATGAAATTGCTGGGGAAAAGTGGGCTAAGCTATTTTTTAAGTGCCACATAGACAAACTGTCAGAGAGGAAGCTTACTGGAACATCCTATGCTAGGGCTTGTGGATTTAGCAAGGAAAACACAGAGAAATTCCAAAACTTTCTGGAAAAACTTTACGATAGATTGAAATTCACTCCTGACAGAATTTACAATGTTGATGAGTGCAGCATTACTGTGGTACAGTCAAAAGTAGCAAAAGTAATTGGCCTTAAAGGTAAAATGCAGATAGCCTCCTTAACATCAGGAGAATGTGGGGCTCTTATAACTATTGTTGCTTGCATGAGTGCTTTTGGATCATTAGTGCCCCCTTTAGGGATTTTTCCAAGGATAAATATGAGTGAACAATTGAAGAAAGGTGCTCCAGCAGGAACAATCTTTGCAGTGTACCATTCAGGTTGGATTCAAATAAACTTATTTACTCATTGATTTCAACACTTTATTAAAGGCGCCAAACCTACAGAGGAAAAAAGCTGCTCTTGGATGGCCATTTTAGCCACACACAGAATATTGATGTGATCGACTTGGCAAAATCAAATCATGTCACCATTATGTCACTACCACCTCATTCCTCACACAAACTGCAACCTTTGGACAAAACCCTCATGGGTTGTCTCAAAGTTTACTACAGCGAGGAAATTAGGCAGTGGTTAAGGTACAATGAACATGTAATTAGTGCTTTTGATGTAATGGAAATCTTTGGGAAAGCCTATATTAGATGCCAAACAGCCCAAATAGCAATTACTGGATTTAAAGCAACAGGAATATACCCGTTGAACAAAAACCTGTTCTCAGATGCTGAATACTTTGAAGAAGCCAAGAAAAAAACGAGATGTATCTTTCTATGAAGTTGCATTAAGCAAATAATTAGAAGGAAATCAGGGGTTTTCAGAGGACAGAGAAGCATGTGATGTGAACAAACCACAAGTTATTGTAGAGTTTGACATAAATCACTCATCAACTTTGCGAAAAGCCTGGGTGTGCCTCTATCATCAGTTACACTTAAGATCCTCAGGGCACCACATCTTCTAAGACAAGCCCATTCAACATTACTCCCATTCCAACAATTAAAAAGATCACCTTGAATAGGGGACGAAAGGCCTACAGTTCTACGGTCATCACATCTACACCTTATAAAGTGCAGTTGGTAGAAGCTAAAGTAGCTAAAGAGGCCAAGGAAGCTGATCAGCAAGTACGGAATCATGCTCAATGACTTAAAAAGCAATTCCAGTTGGGGTTATGGTTCAGCAGCAAAGCCCTCGAGCAAAGGGAAGAAACTCATGAAGTGTTTAAACTTCAAGAAAAATGCAAAGGAATCTAGCACTGGAGATGAAAACAGTGTGTCCCTTGGAACATCTGAATCAGAGTTTCTCCCAGGAGTTACCCCATCAAATGATGATGTATAGTGTATGTTCTGTGACAGGAAATTTTCAGAAGACTCTAAAGGGAAACTTTGGGTTATGTGCATTATGTGCTTGTGTTGGGCCTATGTAGATTGTTCTGGGGCTGAAAAAGGATGTGTACATTTGCAACTTTTGTTGCTGATATTTTGTTATCTACATTTTATGATTTAATTGTTGAATATATCTTATAAATTTTAACAGTAAATCCTGAAGTTATGTAAAACTTATACTTTGAATCTTTATGTTCTTATTGATATAATGTGCTTTTGTAATTTTGTTTATTGTTTTTTCAATTTTTTTTTACTAGGGGTTTGCTTTTGGCAACTACTTTTTCAACTTGCAAACTGCAAGGATTTTAAACATCTTTTTTTCTAAATGCTAATGTTTAATTATATTTTCTGAAAGTCAATTGTAAATGTTGCACAAGTTCACAAAGTATATAATGAATGCTTTTGAAAGATAATTTTCTACAGTTATCTATCATTTAAAAATTAAAAACAAAATGGGGGTCCACTTTTGGGCACTTTCCTCTATTATTTCCTTATCAGTTATTGTTTACAACCAGTGATTCTTTACACTTCTTCACACTACTACCTTTCCGTCAAAGAGGTCCCGAGTTTGAATGTCAGT
The DNA here is from genome assembly GCA_030765055.1 of Mantis religiosa. Lineage (NCBI taxonomy): Eukaryota > Metazoa > Arthropoda > Insecta > Mantodea > Mantidae > Mantis > Mantis religiosa. Next base: position 48,951,475 of record CM060951.1, on the reverse strand, counting down.
GTCAATCAGGAGGAGTTCTCTAGTTAAGGTTTTATCTGGGTTTTTTCCTGTATCCTGAAAGATAAATGTCTGGGTAACTCTTATGTTCTATTGACCTTGGGCTTATTTGAGCATCATTTCGCACATTTCATTCATTGTCCAATAACTCAACATTGAAAGACATTAATTGAAAAAAAAAGTTAACTATCACCACTTCACTAATTCTAAATTATATTAATAAGGAAACTTGGCTATAACACAACCGTATAAGAAATAAAGTACTATATGCACATGTTCTCTTGTGCGCAGGTTTTATTACGGTGCAGTGTAGGCAGGGGGGAAGAAATGAGAGCTAATGCGCTCTCATTCACTTTCTGATTCTTCAATTTCCGAGTCCGGTGCGTCACTTTCATCACTGGTATCCTCTGATATGTTGATTTCATGAATTACATTTTTGTTGCATTTCCAGCTCTTGGACCTTCTTGCAGTATCTTTCCCAATCCGTTGCTTCTATAGCAAGTTTCTGCAGATTTTTGGCTGACATTACCAGTAATGTGCGTACTCTGAAGACATTCTTTATTTTTGCCCACACCAGATCAATTGCATTCAAATCATATATGGAGGTAAACGAATAATGCGTGTCCGCTTTCAAAAGCCATAAGATCCACAACATACATTTTGCTCTTAGATTTGTTATAAACTGGTTAGCTAATAATTAACCTCAAAATTGCTCAAAATGAAACAGCGCACATATAAAAGTGCAGTATATTATCCACTAGATGTCAGAGAATATAGCACACTTCTTGTTTAAAAGTTGTCATCTATATTACGGAGTTAGGCAAAACCTACCGAATGAGGACTTGCGAGCCAAACGCTGAAATAATCATGTGTATATAGTAATGCTAATGCTTACAAATCATTCATAGATAATGCAAAGTATACTTATCATTGCCTGTATCTTCCAGCAAGTATGGAGTTGCAATTTGCAACACAACTGTTTTAACTAGCCAGTCATCAGTACTGAATTTGTTACTGAGTTCAGATGTCTGTATCTACAGAACCAAACTAAATTCACATACATAGATTGACATATATGGGAGAAAAAAATTGTTATGGGAGTTATGTACATTTCAATGTATGCCAATGTAAATAAGAAAATTATACTCTTTGACTAATATTGAACCCAAGTGGTTTTCTTAACACTGGAAACATTTAATAGACCATACTGATAAAATGAAAATATAGGTATTCAAATAATAATATTATTGTTAATATAATTGTGGGCCTAATAATTATGCACAATTAGATCAGTCATTAATATTAAAAGCAGAAGCATTATTAACAGTGAAGTATTCTTCATATTTAAGTTTGAATTTATGAGTCACTATGTTTACACTCAGTCTTCACTTACTTTTTGTTGTATAATTGAAACGTTTTCAAGATCACTCGATCTCATCATCAGCTGTTTGGTGACTAAATGAACCTCCCTCTTCTTCCACTGCTACGGAGTTCCGATCACTCTGCCATCTGGTGTTAGTGGCACTAAGTTTTAATACTTCATTTAATGTCGGGATTTCAAAATTTATAACTTTATCACGGTTTTTGTTTATGAAAATTTTTTCCCAAATGTCCAATTCTATGGGTGTACTTAAAGATTTTAACAGTTTAATGTTGTGGCCAATGTTGTGGTTTTCTGTCCAAAAATGGTGTGAAACTGCAGATTTTTCTGTTTGTTTCAATTTAATGTTCCTCTGGTGTTCTTTTTGCCTGGTTAACATGTTTCTCTTAGTTTTTATTATGTAGCTTTTTTCACAGGTTTCACAATTAATCTGATAAATTCCTGATTTCAAATTGTTGGGGATTGTATTTTTCAGTGGTTTATTTAGCAGGTTCCTCAGACTGAATTTGTTTTGGGGTGCTAGTTTTAAGTTTAGTCTTTTGAAGATTCGTTCAAATTTTCTAAAAGCCCATGGATGGTAGGTGAATTTTCTATATTGCCAATTTGTGTTATTAAGTGGTGTGAGAGTGGTATTTTTTGATCTTATCTTCAGTTTTTCTTTCCTCTTCATCCTCTTCATCATATTCCTTATGATGGCTGGGTTGAATCCATTTAATACCGCTATGTCTTTTATGTGTTGTTGTTCTTTCAAAAATTCATCCTTACTCAGTGGGACGTTGTATAGCCGGTGAATTAGACTTCTAAAGGCAGCTAGTTGATGTGAAACTGGGTTGTATTCATTTTTCTTTATGTAATTATCTATGTGTGTGGGCTTCCTGTATATTCCAAAATCTACACCATGATGATTTCTAGTTATCTTGAGGTCCAGAAAGGGTAGGGTGTTGTCTCTTTCTACTTCCATAGTAAATTGGATGTGATTATCTTGCAGGTTTAGTAGTTTTAGAGAATCTTCTCTAAGTTTTTCGGGAATGATAGCAAAAATATCATCAACATATCTCTGCCAAAATTTATAAATCTGTGGGAAAGCCTTTACTATGTGTGTTTCAAAATAGCTCATGTATAGGTCTGCTAAAATAGGCGAAAGTGGGCTCCCCATTGTTAAACCTTTTGATTGTCTGTAGAATTTTTGGTTAAACATGAAGTAATTATTCCTTATGCATAAATCTGTAAGATTGATAATATCATCTATTTCTCTGGGGTCCGTTGTAGTCTGGGTTAGCCATTCTTTGAGGAATGTAGGTATTTTTTCTACTGGAATGCTTGTAAAAAGTGCCTTAACGTCAAAAGAAACAAGTATGTGATTTTCCGGGATGTTGTATTTCTGTAGGTGGTTTATCAATTCCAAGGAGTTTTTTATTCCCAAACTTTGAAATTTGTCATATGATTTTAATTTTCTTACTAACCATTTTGCTATGTGGTATGTAGGTGAATTGATGCCATTGATGATGGGTCTCATGCTGTTGTCTTGTTTGTGGATTTTTGGCAGACAGTACAACCTTGGTAGTGTGGGGTTGGACGATTTTAAGTTGTATTTTTCAGATGTACTTAATGTTTTTGTAATTGATAAAGCTTTATTAACAGAGGTGATACTTTTGGATAATGGATTTTTTGGAATTTTTTCATATTCTGGACTTTCTAACATAAGGTTTACTCTCTGAATATAGTCTTCTGTCTCCATAATTACTAGAGAATTACCTTTGTCGGCTTTTAGGTATACCACAGGCTTCTTATTTAAATTTCTTATTGTTTTGTTGTTAGTATTATTGTATATTGGGGATAACTGCTTTATTATATCCAGACATTCAATTTTGTCTGGATATAATAAAGCAGTTATCCCCAATATACAATAATACTAACAACAAAACAATAAGAAATTTAAATAAGAAGCCTGTGGTATACCTAAAAGCCGACAAAGGTAATTCTCTAGTAATTATGGAGACAGAAGACTATATTCAGAGAGTAAACCTTATGTTAGAAAGTCCAGAATATGAAAAAATTCCAAAAAATCCATTATCCAAAAGTATCACCTCTGTTAATAAAGCTTTATCAATTACAAAAACATTAAGTACATCTGAAAAATACAACTTAAAATCGTCCAACCCCACACTACCAAGGTTGTACTGTCTGCCAAAAATCCACAAACAAGACAACAGCATGAGACCCATCATCAATGGCATCAATTCACCTACATACCACATAGCAAAATGGTTAGTAAGAAAATTAAAATCATATGACAAATTTCAAAGTTTGGGAATAAAAAACTCCTTGGAATTGATAAACCACCTACAGAAATACAACATCCCGGAAAATCACATACTTGTTTCTTTTGACGTTAAGGCACTTTTTACAAGCATTCCAGTAGAAAAAATACCTACATTCCTCAAAGAATGGCTAACCCAGACTACAACGGACCCCAGAGAAATAGATGATATTATCAATCTTACAGATTTATGCATAAGGAATAATTACTTCATGTTTAACCAAAAATTCTACAGACAATCAAAAGGTTTAACAATGGGGAGCCCACTTTCGCCTATTTTAGCAGACCTATACATGAGCTATTTTGAAACACACATAGTAAAGGCTTTCCCACAGATTTATAAATTTTGGCAGAGATATGTTGATGATATTTTTGCTATCATTCCCGAAAAACTTAGAGAAGATTCTCTAAAATTACTAAACCTGCAAGATAATCACATCCAATTTACTATGGAAGTAGAAAGAGACAACACCCTACCCTTTCTGGACCTCAAGATAACTAGAAATCATCATGGTGTAGATTTTGGAATATACAGGAAGCCCACACACATAGATAATTACATAAAGAAAAATGAATACAACCCAGTTTCACATTAACTAGCTGCCTTTAGAAGTCTAATTCACCGGCTATACAACGTCCCACTGAGTAAGGATGAATTTTTGAAAGAACAACAACACATAAAAGACATAGCGGTATTAAATGGATTCAACCCAGCCATCATAAGGAATATGATGAAGAGGATGAAGAGGAAAGAAAAACTGAAGATAAGATCAAAAAATACCACTCTCACACCACTTAATAACACAAATTGGCAATATAGAAAATTCACCTACCATCCATGGGCTTTTAGAAAATTTGAACGAATCTTCAAAAGACTAAACTTAAAACTAGCACCCCAAAACAAATTCAGTCTGAGGAACCTGCTAAATAAACCACTGAAAAATACAATCCCCAACAATTTGAAATCAGGAATTTATCAGATTAATTGTGAAACCTGTGAAAAAAGCTACATAATAAAAACTAAGAGAAACATGTTAACCAGGCAAAAAGAACACCAGAGGAACATTAAATTGAAACAAACAGAAAAATCTGCAGTTTCACACCATTTTTGGACAGAAAACCACAACATTGGCCACAACATTAAACTGTTAAAATCTTTAAGTACACCCATAGAATTGGACAAATAAATAAATAAATAAAATCTGAATATTCTACCCCGGCACCTAGACAACTATACCGGGGCATATATCCAAATTTTCTCTTTATTTTTCCATAAAATCCTTACAAATGTTATAATTATACAAATCTCTCAGAAAACTACTCTACAAAAATAAAATGAAATAAAATAACAGAAATAAACACAAAAAAAGCAAAAAACAAAAGAAAACAACTATAAAAATTACTATAAAAATTACAAAATCCTTATTTCCTAAATCTATATCTAAATCTACTAATTCTGTAGTCCACCATGGCCTCTGCCATCACTCTCTCCCTCCGCCGCCCATTTGGGAAAAAATTTTCATAAACAAAAACCGTGATAAAGTTATAAATTTTGAAATCCCGGCATTAAATGAAGTATTAAAACTTAGTGCCACTAACACCAGATGGCAGAGTGATCGGAACTCCGTAGCAGTGGAAGAAGAGGGAGGTTCATTTAGTCACCAAACAGCTGATGATGAGATCGAGTGATCTTGAAAACGTTTCAATTATACAACAAAAAGTAAGTGAAGACTGAGTGTAAACATAGTGACTCATAAATTCAAACTTAAATAAAAAGATCAGTCATTGTTAATTGTTTGTCATACATGCCATATGTAGGTAGAAAATTGCTTGCTTGCTAACTGACCATATTTGTACTACTTGAATATAATCCAGTTAAAATTGTGTAGAGACTGATAATTGCATATAAATGCTGCTACATATTGCAATGTATTTTTATTTACTTCTAGGAAATACAAAGTGGCAAGCTGGAGTTTGACTATTCCTGTGATCGTGTAGAACTTCACTATTCCTCTTAGTGTTCAGATGCTTCAAGTCTAAGCACAAAATAAAGTGGTATGAAAGTGTTACGTGTAACACTATTGCTAATGACAGTTGTTTACAATAGGAATCTAGTGAATGACAAAACAGGTGTTGGCATGTGTACCAATGGCTACATTGTTGTATATAATGTTAGAAGTTTTGTTAAAAGAAATGTAATATAGATATTCATTAAATATTACAAATAGAAGCATTATTAACAGAAGTTTTCTTCATGTTGAAGTTTTGTTGAGTCACAACTTGTTTACACTGTTTCAACTTTACTTGTTTCAACTTGTATACACTCACCTTCACTTATTATTTTTAAAAAACGCTAGAACATTTTCCAGGACATTCGCCCTCTTCCTCAGCAGTATAGTGACTGACTCTCCCCTCTCCTTTCCTCTTCCTTCTCCTGTAGCTGATCCTGTTGCCATCTGGTGTTAGGAACGCAAAGTTTTAACAGTTCATTAAGTGGTGGGATTTCAAAATTTTATTAATTATGTGGATTTTTTCCCAGATGTCTAATTCTATTGGTGATTCTAATGGTTTCAACAGTTTTATATTTTGCTCAATGTTGTGGTTTTCTTTCCAAAAATGATGTCAAACAGCGGATTTGTCTATTTGTTTTAGTTTTATGTTTCTCTGGTGTTCCTTTAGCCTGATCTCCAAGTTTCTCTTTGTTTTGCCTATGTAGTACTTTTCACAATCCTCACAATTGATTTGATAGATTCCAGATTTCAGTGTGTTTTGAATTGTATTCTTAAGAGGTTTGTTTAGAACGCTCTTCAGGTAGAATTTATTCTGTGGGGCCATATTTGTATGGAATTTTTTGAAGATTCTTTCAAATTTTTTTAAAAGCCCAGTGAAGGTGAGTGTAAACAAGTGTGACCCAACAAAACTTCAACATATAGATATTCATGTTAATTACACAAATATGTCAAATTTTGTACTGCCTGGATATTAATGAGAATAAATTGAAGTTTTAAACATGTGTTATTCTTTTCATTTTCCTATTAAATTCTACATCTTATTGTTTGCTGAATGCAAGTTCACAGAAAACTTGTGTACAAAAGATGTTTCTACAAAGCACAAGGAAAAAATTATTGCAAGGTATTTGAAGATTCAGCTTTAAAATTTGAGATTAAATGTGATATAATTATGTATTCTGGCACAGAAACATTCCTGTAAGCAGAATTAGTGGCTAGAACCAGCAATTATAACAGACCTCACGTTCAAGAGGTCCCAAATCTAGGTCAGGGTGAGTTATCTGGATAAGGTTTTTTCCGGGTTTTTCCCCTTATCCTGAATGTCGGGTAACTAAACCTTATGGACTCTGGGCTTATTTGAGCACCATTTCACCCATTCCACTCATTGTCCAATATGACAGCGTTGGAGGACGTAAATTAAAAAAAAAAAGCTATGAAAATGGAAGCAAGATTTTGATAATCAACAAATTGGGAAAAGCAATGGTTGGGGTTGCACTGCATGCCAAAAGCTGAGGGATGCATTAGCTCAAGGCGATAGCATCCCTGCAAACAATCGATACACTATACAAAGATATGCAGCACACACAGGAAGAGATAAAAGTATTAAGATTGGAAAATGGCAAGCTAAGTGCTCAAGTAGAAAATTGATAGAGGCAAAATTACAGTAGGATTACTATTATGTAAATTCCCAACATGGATTTTAAAATAGATATTCAGCTATTAGTGCAGATGTAGAATTAATTTATGAAGTACTGACAAATGTTGATAGAGGCAAAATTACTATAGGGTTTTTGACAGATAGTCAACATGAAAAATTCAATGCCATGGCCGGGATTTGAACCATGGATCTCCTGGTTTCCGTCCAGTTGCTCTAACCCAACTTAAGTTGGCCATGGTAACTCAATGGGTTAGAGTGACTGGACAGAAATCAGGAGATTTGTGGTTCAAATCCCAGCCATGGCATTGAGTTTTTCATGTTGACTCTATCTGTCAAAAGCCTTATCCGATTAACGGCTAGTGTGAAGAAATGATTAATTTCCATCAATTAACAAAAATTACTATAGGGTAGTTTCTAGACTTATCTAAAGCCTTTGACTGTGTCACACATGAAATATTGTTAACAAAATTAACTTATGGGCTAGGAGGTAAAATAAACAAGATACTAATTAGTAAGTAGTAAACAATTTTGTGAACTTTATTACTGTATGGAAATAATCCAAAATTGTACAATAGACACTAAACGTTAGTGTTGAGGTTCCCCAAGGACCTGTTTTTGGACCATTGCTCTTTATTATATGGTTCAGTAGAATCAACTGAAAGTAAACTTATATGCAGACGATACTTCACTTGCAAAGGAAAAAGCTTACTGCAACTAGAAAATAAAATTACTCAAAACTTGTCACAAATTACCTTACCGACAACTCTTAAATGAAATATTTAAAAAAAAAAAAACCCAAATTGGTTCATTTTTGGCATCAGCAAACCAAAAGTGAAGAAATGAGTTACATAAACTAGTAATACTAAAGTAGAACTTGTATCTGTCTGTTCATGACTTCTTGGGAATATACCTTGATAAACATCTAACGTGAAAACTAATATGAATGAAAAGATAAGAGTCAGACTGAAAAATTCAATGCCATATCCAGGATTTGAACCACGGATATACTGGTTGCCATCCAGTCGCTCTAACCCTTGAGCTACTTGTGGCCAACGTTCCGACATGACAGTAGATCCGTGGTTCAAATCCTGGCTATGGCATTGAATTTTTCAGTCTGACTCTATCTTTCCATACTGTAGCCTACACACAGCCAGTGTGAATGAACAATTAATTTCTATATTGACTCAAAACAAACTAAAAAGGATCCAAGCATAAAGGGAATGATACATAATGCCATATAATACTTTACTGAAAACTATAAAAGATCATTCAGGAAAAAACTCTTTTGCTAAACAGCTAAAAAAGTAATTAAAAGGTGCCCATACAGACTAGAACTATTGAACTAAAATTTTATATACACTAGAAGGAAACTGACATACAAAAACTACCAAGAAAAACTGCAATGGCCCTATTTAGAATGGAAACTGGCCATGGTTGTCTTGCAGAACACCTTTATAAAATACACTGCATACCTACACCCAAATATACTATCTGTAAAGAGGATATCATCATGAACAAACACCATTTGGACAAATTTAATGGTCTCAAAAGTGGGAACCTACAGGCTTTATATTGGGAAGCTAGGGGGGAAATGATGCAAATCAACCAATCCCCAGTGCCATTAGTCAACAACAACAACACTAGAAGGGGTTGCCATTTATTTTATTAATGTTTAATTTAATTGTTAACATCTTATATTTTACATGTATTAGCTTTTGACAATGTTCCAGGCTTGTGACACAAGTTATGAGTAATAAAGAGATTTAATTGAATTGAATCTATCCATCCTTCGTAGACGGCTATTCAACCCCAGGTGGGTTTCATGCTGTATCTTGCTGGAATTATGTCATATCACATATTTTATAGTAGGATTGACAGTGTTTCCCTAAGAAACAGAGTATATCAACCACTCAGATGCCACTTTGCCCCTCAGGAGTCCAATTCATCACCCATTGAACATGATGGCTCTTTTCTGCATAGCATGAAGGTATCCAAAAAACATTTATTGTATTATAAAAGGATGAAAATAAATGACATAAATTTACCAGTGATTGTAGTGGAAACTAAATATATTGTCATAACGTAGAGTCACTGAAAAATTCAATGCCATAGCCGGGATTTGAACCATGGATCTTCTGGTCTCTGTCCGCCGCTCTAACCATTGAGCTACTATGGCCAACGTGCCGATATGACATTAAATTCTCCAACTGACTTATATTTTCCCAGTAAACCACTTAGGAGTTCTCATAAACACATGAGACAACTACCTTAATGGCGACTTACAACCTGTAAGTACTTTAACGCCCGGGCTTTATAGTGAACCACTATTAGGTCAATTAATGGAAATTAATTGTTCTTTCACACTGCCCATGTTTAGGCTAAATTGTGAAGACGTAGAGTCAGACTGAAAAATTCAATGCCATAGCCGGGATTTATGTCATATTGGCACGGCCGATTTTTGATAGGATGTCCTGGTTTTTTGCTGTAACTCAACCAATTGCAATATTGTGTCTGACTTGGGCAATCACCTTCCATAAGCTTCAAGTGATTGTGAAATTTAGGGCATGCTCAGAGTGTCATACTTTGTAAACAGTTTTAGCTTTTAAAGATCTTTTTTTAAAGGTTTAGTTAAATAAATACAGGATTTTAATCCTTTCACAACTGATATTTTCAAGTCCACTGGATAACCACAATCAATTGTTAGTGTTGGAATAAAAATATTCCAAGTTCCACGTTGAGAAGCCATTTGGAATAAAATTGTTCTAAGTTGTATGTTGAATGAGAATTTTGCATTGAATTTATTTTGTAATTTTAATTTGCTCTATTAATTTTGCATTTGTATAGGTGAGATTAGTTTTTAAAATTGTGTAGAGGTAATTGATTTGTAGCTATTCGAATTTTCTTTAGACCCAGTCTGTGGTTGACCTTTTCTCTCATGTGCCCATCCAATCATTCATCACTCAGAGGATAGCATTCAAGACATCTTTCTATCTAGGCATCTTAGCCCATATAGAGATGATTACTATTGTCACCCAGAATCAGATCACAATACTCGTCTACTGCATGGTTCCATTGTATTGTGACGGCTGAACAAGTACAGTGAGAGAATGCACCAACAGTGCAAATGCATTAAACTGAATATCAGTCAGAAGAGTTGACCCTTTTACTAATTGATGTGTTTTTCATTGTTAAGGGGGAACGTACGAGAAATGTTCAAAAAGTCTAAATTTTTTTTATTGTTTTGTAAAATAGTATATAGTGTTAGCTATCAAACACCAAAATATTATGACTGTACGTGGTCTGTATGTACCTTTAAAAAATTAAATGCCCTAGTGCTGCATAGTAGCCACGCCCCCTTCTTTCTTAGCTTTTTCTTCACTCTTTGTTTGTATAAGATTTTTCCAGTCTATATGGACAGGCTGATTCTGAGGCTGCATATAGAAAAAAATATGTAGCATTAGTTATAAACAATGGAAAATTATGAAAAAAAAAATTGTGCATATTACCTGTATTATCTTAAATGAGTATACTAAGTTTCACTTCTCTAACTTGAAAACTTTGGATGTTATGACTATTTATGTAAGACCCTGAATATTTGCATACGTCCCCTCTTAACCCAGATATGCCTGAAATGAGTTTCACCTTAAATTTTCCTTCAATTCCTACGTATTGTGTTGTTTTAAGTTAGTTTTACTTATTTTGACAGGTTTTTCTGTCCAACATTCAGTTGTCTATGAATAATCAAGTGTCCCATATGTGGGACGTTAGGAACAAGGGCAGGTAAGAATAGTGGCTATGCTTCAAGGGAAGGCGCTGTGTACTGTATACTACACCATATTTGGGACGTCGGGCATATCCTGGTTAATGAGAGAGGCATTTTGTTGTACAAAGCAATAACTATGGACGAAAACTGCATTAGGCTACTCAGCCTATTTCAACTTTTAAGAAAGTTGAGATTTATAAGGTTGATTCCTATTCTCATTTGATAGTAATAAAATATCAGTAATGCAATAGGGTATTGAAATAAGCTGATTTAATCCAGTTGGGCCAACTGCCTAATAACATCCTTGTTACGGAATGGATTAAAACCACATTTAAGAACGACCCTTTATATTTTGTTACGACAAAGCACATATATTTTTCCACTAATGAACAAAACAAAAGAAATACTATACATTACAGAATATGTTACCAACTGTTTTTGAATTGCAACACAACTTTAAATACATGACTAAAATGAATGTGCATTACAATTCCAAACTTTCACAACCCAAATTCTTCATTATAGGTCCAAACATTCAAGAACTTTCACCTTTCTACACAGTCAGGTTGTTTTCACATCCTTGCCACTCACCAAGTCTGATACTGTTGTTGGTGTGACATCACACTTACTCAATTCCTTTGTCTCTCTAGAGGAAATCTCCAAAGGATACAACCTTTGAAGAGGTCAGACTCGTTCTCCGCTGGATGTCTTCACTCGAGCCGCTCTTGATACTCCATCCGTCCATGGAAGTAGGCCCAAAATAATTCTTAGGGGCCAGTTGATACGTTTCGTACAGTCATCTCCAATCAACACAACATCTCCTATGCTGACAGCATGTTCTTTCCGTTGACCTCTGTGGATCAGTAGAGCTAGGTATTTTCTTTTGAATCTATTCCTTAAATCTTCCCTCAATTTCTGGATATATCTCCACCGGTACTGCAGAGCTGAGCTATCAATAGCATCCAGGTCTGTCTGGAGTTTCACCACAGGGAATTTCTTGAAAGAAAAATGCTGGAGTCAATGGAATCAGCTTGTTTGGATTTTCCAATACATAGGTAAGTGGTCGAGAGTTTATAATGGCTTCACAATCACATAAAACTGTTTATAATTCCCCATACCGCAAGCAAGCTTAACCGAAATTATAGTTAGATTACTTCCATAAAAACCGTGGCATAATGCATTGCTTACCTTAGGAGCGACTCTCACCACCAATAGGCGTGGCTTAGGCGTGAGGTGATTGGGGAAGTTCCTCGATGCCGTCCAGCATGTCGTCTACACATCCCTCGAAAACGTAGCTCTCGGCTCTGCTGCTGCACTCATATTCAGACATTGCTAAGTAATCACTTTCCGAATCACTGCTGCTACTGTCGTCATTAACAGTGATCGTTAGCTTTTCCACCTCTGTTTCTAGGAGACCCTCAGTTTTTATATATTTCTCTTCCACTTGGTGAACATGCCGGCAAACTGGACCCCATTCTGCTTCTCCTATTTCACCAAATCGCTGTTCGCACAAACGCCATACGTCTTCCATGTCGAAGCTCACATTGCAAAGCGCAACCCATTCTTTTACATTTGCCCAAATTTTTTCTATGGCATTCAGGTCGGGATGGTAAGGTGGTAAGCGGAGAACTACGTGCCCATCTTCTTCTAAAATTGCATCCACAATATATTTCTTATGTTTTGGCTTATGCAACTTTATAAGATCATATAGTTCCACTTTCACCATATGGCTTCTGAACGGAATCCTATGCTTAACCAACCAGTCTTGCATATCCTGCTTTTTTGTGTTCGCTCTGGGGCATTTTTCTCTGGTAACATTGTGATATGAAGCGTTGTCTATCACAAGAACAGACTTTTCTGGAAGATTGGGCTTTAGTTTTTCTTTAACCCATTTCAAATAATTTTCGCTGTTCATTTCCCTATAATAGTCTCCACTTTTTGTTTGATTTAAAGATCAATTGCGCATTGGGAATGAAACCCTTTTCTGTTCCTGCATTCACAGTAATCAATCTTTGTCCTTTGGAGGTAGGTGCCATATAACCCTGTGTACTATCGTCAGACCAAGCTTTCTTCTTTGTGTGCGAATTGTGTATATATGTCTCGTCGCTGTAGACAATAGGACGACCTTCCTGTCAGTATTTTGTTATAGCATGTAAAAATGAAACACATGGAATGCTTTTCAATTAGAATGTGTCTTTTCTGACGCGTGTTTCGCCATCGAAATCCCAGACGCTTGAACACTTTGAGCAAGCTTGACTCTTTACCTTTGTAATTAATTGTTTCTCTTAATTTATGTAACACAGCTTTAACTGTAGGAACTCGCTTTTCATGGATGTAGAATTCATCTATAGTCCTGCAAACTACACACATATCAAACTCATCGAGATCAGTGAATGGTTTGGACCTGTTTTTGTTTCACTTTGGTGTACCGAATGAAGAGACTGAACCGCTCTGTATATCAATCATCTCCTTTATTTTCTTAACCGTGGATAGCGAAACGCCCGTTGCGGCTGCAACACGCTCATTAACCTTATTCACAGGGATTACAAAATTAGCTGCGTCGGCTTCCCGTCGCACAAAATTTAAAACATTTGCTATTATTTCTCTAGCTTGCACTTTTACAGTTCTGCGATAAACTTTAGAGCGATTGGCTGCCATAATACTCCCCTTTTAAGGGCGCCGGGGTAGCGCGGTGGTTTCGCTCGCGGCTCCCGTTCTAAGGGTCCCGAGTTCGATTCCCGGCTCTGGGGTTGGCGATTTTAAGTCGGCCCTATCCACGCCTTCACCTCTGTCTAGCACACGTGAAGTATCCCCTATGCCCAACGTGGTTCGGAGTCCACGGTAAAAACTGTAGGTCCTCTCACCTCACCGCCATCTTCACTATCACCCTATCATCGGAGGTAATGGACACCGCCCTCTGGGTGCCTCCACCTGAGAAATGGGTCCGGTCATCACTTGGTGGGGTGAGGTTACCCCGAAGGCCAAGGTTGCCATGTGGGGAGTGTTAGTAACTAACTATACTCCCCTTTTATGCACTGCAACACTCACAGACAAAAGTAACATAAGTTTCACAGATTTAGTGTTCCCAACAAAGCACGTGATAACCAAGTTCACTCGTCTAGATGAGGAAACACACTGACCTTTGCGCATACAGGTTGACGCATACGGCTGGGTGGGAGGGAGAGAGGGAGGGAGGAACTGGCATACATGAGGCGCCAAGCGGATATTGAAAAAAGGCTCGCCAGCTGAACACCCAGGGCTTTTATGGGAATACGGCTACTATACAACCCAGTAGTTCCTTTACAAATCTGACTATTGTCTTCTACCATCCGCCCCATGATGCAGCAGTAGGTGGACTGAACTTTCGTGAGATTTTCTTGAATTTTATGCACAGTCCATTATCTGGATTGAGATTCTCCCATCTTGAGTTTTCTGAGCAGTCCCTAATCTGGATTGGGATTCTCCAATCTTGAGTTTTCTGTACAGTCAATTATATGTATTGGGTTCTCCCATCTTGAGTTTTCTGCACAGTCCATTATGTATTGGGGTTCTCCCATCTTGAGTTTTCTGCGCAATCCATTATCTGGATTGAGATTCTCCCATCTTGAGTTTTCTGCGCAGTCCATTATGTATTGAGATTCTCCCATCTTGAGTTTTCTGCGCAGTCCATTATGTATTGGGGTTCTCCCATCTTGAGTTTTCTGCGCAGTCCATTATCTGGATTCAGATTCTCCCTTCTTGAGTTTTTTGCGTAATCCATTATCTGGATTGGGATTCTCAAATCTTGAATTTTCTGCGCAGTCCATTATCTGGATTAGGGTTCTACAATCTTGAGCTTCTCTGCACAGTCCATTATCTGGATTGAGATTCTCCCATCTTGAGCTTTTCTGCGCAGTCAATTATCTGGATTAGGGTTCTCCCATCTTGAGTTTTCTGCAC
The DNA here is from genome assembly GCA_030765055.1 of Mantis religiosa. Lineage (NCBI taxonomy): Eukaryota > Metazoa > Arthropoda > Insecta > Mantodea > Mantidae > Mantis > Mantis religiosa. The sequence goes on along the minus strand of CM060951.1, from coordinate 48,936,409 downwards.
AGTCTATGATATGAAGTGAGATTTTCCCATCTTGAGTTTTCTGCATAATCCATTACCTGGATTTAGGTTCTCCAATCTTGAGTTTTCTATGCAGTCAATTATCTGGATGGAATTCTCCCATCTTGAGTTTTCTGCGCAGTCCATTATCTGGAGAGAGATTCTCCAATCTTGAGTTTTCTGCGCAATTATCTGAATTGAGATTCTTCCATCTTAAGTTTTCTGCGCAGTCAATTATCTGGATTGGGTTTCTCCCATCTTGAGTTTTCTGCGCAGTCAATTATCTGGATTGGCTTTTTCCCATCTTGAGTTTTCTGCGCAGTCAATTATCTAGATTGGGGTTCTACCATTTTGAACTTTTCTGCGCAGTCCATTATCTGGAGTGAGTTTTTCCCATCTTGAGTTTTCTGTGCAATCCATTATCTTTTTTTTTTGTGTATAATTTACGTCCTCCAACATTGTCATATCGGACAATGACTTACAGTCATCGGGTAAAATGATGCTCAAATGAGCCCGGGGTCCATGGAGCCTAGAGTCACCCGACATTCGTCTGTTTGGATAAGGGAAAACCCCGGAAAAAACCTTATCTAGGTAAACTCACCCTGACTGATATTCGAACTCGGGACCTCTTGAACGCAAGTCAGACATGCTACCACCACACTACGAAAGCGGGTAGTCCATTATCTGAATTGGGGTTCTTCCTACTTGAGCTCTTCTGCGCAGTCCATTATCTGAATTGGGGTTCTCCCATCCTGAGCTTTTCTGCACAGTCCATTATCTGGAGTGAGATTCTCCCATCTTGAGCTTTTCTGCACAGTCCATTATCTGGAGTGAGATTCTCCCATCCTGAGCTTTTCTGCACAGTCCATTATCTGGAGTGAGATTCTCCCATCTTGAGCTTTTCTGCATAGTCCATTATCTGGAGTGAGATTCTCCCATCCTGAGCTTTTCTGCACAGTCCATTATCTGGAGTGAGATTCTCCCATCTTGAGCTTTTCTGCACAGTCTATTATCTGGAGTGAGATTCTCCCATCCTGAGCTTTTCTGCACAGTCCATTATCTGGAGTGAGATTCTCCCATCTTGAGCTTTTCTGCACAGTCCATTATCTGGAGTGAGATTTTCCCATCTTGAGCTTTTCTGCACAGTCCATTATCTGGAGTGAGATTCTCCCATCTTGAGCTTTTCTGCGCAGTCCATTATCTGGAGTGAGATTCTCCCATCTTGAGCTTTTCTGCACAGTCCATTATCTGGAGTGAGATTCTCCCATCTTGAGCTTTTCTGCGCAGTCCATTATATTAATTGGGGTTCTCCCATCTTGAGTTTTTCTGCAGTCCGTTATCCATCGTTCGTGGTAACTTTCGGTCTCATCCCAATCTTGTGTTTCTTCTTCTTCTTCTTCTTCTTCTTCTTCTTCTTCTTCTTCTTCTTCTTCTTCTTCTTCTTCTTCTTCTTCTTCTTCTTCTTCTTCTTCTTCTTCTTCTTCTTCTTCTTCTTCTTCTTCTTCTTCTTCTTCTTCTTCTTCTTCTTCTTCTTCTTCTTCTTCTTCTTCTTCTTCTTCTTCTTCTTCTTCTTCTTCTTCTTCTTCTTCTTCTTCTTCTTCTTCTTCTTCTTCTTCTTCTTCTTCTTCTTCTTCTTCTTCTTCTTCTTCTTCTTCTTCTTCTTCTTCTTCTTCTTCTTCTTCTTCTTCTTCTTCTTCTTCTTCTTCTTCACTTCTTTCAATCGTACGGTATTCCTCTTGCTTCTTTAAAGTCTTTCAACTTTATCTCTTAGTATTTTAAAGCGTGTGGCAAGATCAGTCCTAGTGGAATTCTTGTCCCTTAATTTCTCTTAAAATGCATTCGCCGCTCGCGCAAACAATCTTCTCATGCTCGTTCCTTCTTTCTTTAAATTATTCATCTCATCCTGTCAACTTCGCCAAATGTTATGGGATGAATTAAAACCATATTTAAGAAAGACCTTTTACATTTTGTTATGACGAAGCACATATATTTTTCCACTAATCAACAAATCAAAAGAAGTACTATACATTACAGAATGTGTTACCAACTGTTCTAAAGAGCTACTAGTTTAGTGATTTGCATTTGTCAATCTTATTCTAAAAAAATTCCTTGTTAAATGAGTGCAAAACAGTTATATCAGTGCTAGCTATGTTTAAACTACCATTACCACACAATTCCAATTTACACTAATCTGTTTATCATTAGCCACATAGTAAAACATTACGAAAAATGACTGAAATTGGATAAGAGAAATGTATCAGACAAAATAAATAAAAACAAGTGACAATTACAAATATATAAATTTAAAAAGAAAAAAAATAGCTAAACTTAATCAAAGAAACTATGGTTATATTTTCTTATATCAACACAGTATTCATTTATAGAGCTGGTGTAAGTTGTACATCTCATTTAATTCTACTTTGTTTTCTTTAACTCATTTTTAAAGTATTTTTATAACTTCCTGAATGCTTTAATTTGTAGGAACCATGGGAACCTTCTCCAGAAGATATTTGTTCTTTATATGAAACATTGGATAAAGAGGGGGTGTTAGAATTGGAATGGCAATGCCCAGGGCGACGTGTGCCATCACCAGCTACTGATGAATTATATCAGGAAGATGAAGAATGTTCTGAATCCAAGTAAGATAACTAAGGAATACTTCACTTTACAAATGATGTTAAAGATACTGAAGTCATGTTAATTATAACCATAAACTTTAAAATATGAGATTAAAGGTCTTTACTGATCATTTCAGGACATATCCAAAACTCAGTTCTTCTTTTAAAAGATGTAGGAAAAAAAAATAGTTGAGGATTGGAAGATCTTAAAAAAAAAATGTGTTCTATTCACATGGTTTTCTATACCATCATTTATTTGTATATAGCTTCTGCAATGTAGGCCTTGAAATTTGATAAACTTTCAGTATCATAATGAGAAACAACTGAATAGCCACAACACTTAAAAATAACAAACAGTTGACAAATTCAAACCAATAATATATGAAAATGACTGTAGTTGTTTAAAATAAATTGGTGGCTTAAAATTCTCTACATTTTCTGTGTATAAGCTTTTGCATATACCAGCTATACAAAATTCTTTGTAAATGAAGAGGATTATACAGTATATTTCCAGAAAATGTGTGATGTACAGTTTATTTGTCTTCTAAATATGTTACATATATGGTGTTCTAATTAAAAGGATTGGAGCCATTTTTCAGGAAATCAAGAATCAACAATTTTCCATGTGAAGGTTAGTTTGGCTGGAGGAATTTTCTTGAAAATCTTAGTGTCACATTTTTGAAATATACTGATTTAAATATCAATTTTGGTACTTATCAGATTTATTTATATATATATATATATATATATATATATATATATATATATATATATATATATATATTATTTGGTTTTAGTTAACTGCTCACAGACACACAAGGATCTGTTTCTAAAAAGTATTTTTTTTTAAATTATAGAGACCTTGAAACATAGATTTCTTATATAATCTCAATATTGTATTTTTGATTGGAAAGTAGTACTTCTATCTACTAGGTACATGGTAGAGAAAATAAAATTCAGTCATTGGACTATATAGATTTTGATATGGGCAGTGATGGATTTAGAAGGCTGAGATTGTTGTAAAAGACCTTACAGCAGGTACAGTTAATGTAGATTAGAATTTTCATCAACTAAATAAAGAATACAAAGAAGTGCAAAAACTTGCAGTTGAAAATTGGTTGATTCATAATTTACTTAATTTCCTTTCATCATTTACCTTAAGGTATGGTGTACCAAACTTTTGCTGTGCTTTTCAATATACACCTGCATTTTATTTGTAATAACTTAATATTCTATTTAATTATTGTTTAACACCTTGGGTAACAATTACATGTCTACCTAGTTATCTGCAGATTTGAATTTGAGTTTCAGGAGTTGTCTGGTTAAGCATACTTATGAATTCAAAGATGCCAATAATAGAAAATCATTGGGTAGCTGGCATAAGCAGCTCCTTTATGGTTATGAAAATTTGGTTTTTGTGACTTGATAAGTTGAGTTGTTAAGTTGTTTAGTGATGGTTGTAAATGTACATGATGTGAAGGACAAGGCTCTAAAAATTGCAAATACAGCATAAGTACAAAATTATAATAATAAGTCTTCATTAGGATGCAGTGAAAGATTAGAAAGAGTGCTTCAACAAAATACCAGAACTAAGACAATCTTAAAATACTAACACATTGAAAACAGATTCTTGAAATTTATTAAATATTAAAGAGAAAGTAACAATGTAAAATTAGCATAGTAAATCTAGCTTGAGTATTGATTTTATCAATTTGGAAGTTACTGATTCTTCTTAAGCAACCATGAGTGGTGCAGATGGAGAAATTTATAAAAATATTGTGTAAGAATTGAAGGAATTGGTGTCAGAACGAGGTAAATTTAAAGTTAAGATTGCCCGCTTCGGTAGCATAGATGGTAGCATGTCTGACTCACGTTCAAGAGTTCCCGAGTTCGGATCTCGGTCAGGGTGAGTTACCTGGATAAGGTTTTTTCCGGGGTTTTCCTTTATCCTTAGAGGCGAATGTCGGGTAACTCTAAGCTCCATGGACCCTGGACTCATTTGAGCATCATTTCACCCAATTTATTCACCGTCTGATATGACTTAACGTTGGAGGATATAAATTAAGATTGAATTTGAGCACCAATTATAATAATTTATTATTGAGAATAAATTAATGTAATGGGGCATTTTAATACTGGAATTATTGAATGATAAGTTTAGTTGTTTTAGTAAAGAAATGATAGACAAAAAATTGAAACAAATTCTGTATGTTAAAATCAGTGTACAATGTTAGAATCGAGCAATTAGATATAAAATCAGTCAGTAAGAAATTCATTTTGTCAAGGTTCCACTTCCTGGAATTCAGTACATTCAGAGCTGCAAATATGCATGTATACATATTTCTGACAATTATAAAGAGAGAAATTCTTAGAATTTAACAAGTGACTGTAAAAGTTTTACTTCAGATGCAAGTATGCAGCTTAGCAGTTGGTAACATGTAAGTAGGATATTTCATGTGGTAATAACAAAGTATACAGAGCTTTATGTTGGCAAAAGAGTGTAGATTACTAAAATTCATGTATTTTATTTTGTGTTATGTAATTTGTGACAGACTCGCAGAAGTGTTTTACTATGATTAATGGCAGTCTATATTGCCTAAAGACCAGATATATGAGGCGTGTATGGAAAGTCTGTACCGTTTCATTCTAGCAGCATCGCAGTGCTGCAATTGGCATTGCAAATGTGTTCACTAGTCTTCCTTGTTCACTGGCCCTCAACTGACACCATTTGGATTGCTCTATGTTATGCTTTCTGTTTGCTATGCACATTTAAAATGTTTATGACAATTACTGATTCTGCCAACTATGAGATTTGTTCTGTAATTCACTTTCCGAACTCAAGGAATGTGAAACCAGTCAAAATCTATCGCCAAGTTAAAGATGTTTACAGTGAAGACATGATGAATGATGAGAAATAAGGTTAGAATTTTTAATGAAGGTCGCGCAATTGTTCACAGTGAGGTTCAGAGTGGTCAATCTTCTGTTGTCAACCTTAATTCGGTAAGCAAAGTTGATTAAAAAATCCAGGAGAACAGATGTTTCACAATGACAACACTTTCAAACGAATTTCCACAAATCTCACATATGGTTTTGTGAGAAATTAATACAGGCCATTTTTGGTTATCACAAGATGTGTTCACATTGAGTTCCAAATGCTCAGTGATGTTCACAAAACCAAGAGACTTTGCACTGCTTTGACATTTCTGACATGGTACAGTGAAGAGAGAGAGGACTTTTATAACCGAATTGTGACAGGTGATGATGAAACCTGGGTTATTCACGTCATACCAGAATCCAAACAACAAGGAGTGTAATGGAGACACACTCATTCTCCATAAAAGAAACAAAAGTTCAAAATGATGAAATCAGCACAAAAATTCATGTGCACTTTGTTCTGGGATAGGAAAGGGGTTTTGCTTATTGAATTCCTTCTCAGAGATGAAACCATTAATGTGGTACGATATTGTGAAACTTCAAGAAAACTACAGTGTGCTATTAAAGAAAAAAGTGGAGAGGTACACTCAGTAAAGGAGTTGTGTTGCTCAATGACAATGCCCATGCTCATACTGCTGGTGACACTCAAACAGTGATTCAACAGATTCACTGGGAGCAATGCTGTGAGTGTAGTCAAATTTATATTGGAAAAACCTAAAGAAATTTAGAAAAAAGAACAAAGGAACAAAATACAATTAGAAAAACCAGCAGTTGCCACACATTTTTGAGAAAAAAGCCACAACATAAATCCAGAACCAAAACTACTTGAACATGCAATAGGTAAACAACAGTCCACATGGGAACAAATTTTCATTTCAAAAACTAGAAACAAAGTTTTCTATTTCGACATCTCCCAAAAAGATTTGTTCAGCAAGTTCCTCTAACTGCCACCAGAAGAAACCTCTGACAAAATATCGCCAGCTATACCACAGAGAACCAGTCGATGTCCAGTTGACAATGGAGGAAAGTAGTCTTCAAAATGTGTTCTGGGAAATTGGAAAGTAAGTGAAGTTTAGTGTCATTAATTGATGCCCCTTTTAATTTAATTTCAATCGGAACAGTTTTATCACCCACAGCTCGGACTTGGCACCATCTTCATGCAGATGAAGTGCAAGCTACACTTCAAGCACTTCGGATCTGACAATGAAGTGAAACATGCTGTGGAGTCATGGCTATCATCACTGGCAGGAATTTTCTTTGCAGAAGGTATAGAAAAGTTGATCACCCGCTACGACAAGATGTGTTTGGACATTGGTGGAAATGGCATTCTGCTAACAAAAACAGAATATGAACAGGAGTACACTCACATACACCAGGTTGCCGAATTGAACAACTATAACACCTTTCATCAAAAAATTGATCTGCAAACACAAAAGAAACAAAAACTCAGGGACATTACTACGTTAAAAAAACTAGAAAACCCAAACACCAGATATGGCAAATTTACATTTCATCCAAAATACTTAAAAAAATTTGAAAAGATATTTAAGAGCTTCAACATAAAATTAGCCCCTCAGAACAAACAGAACATCCGCAACTTACTAAACCACCCTCTAAAAAATAGCACACCAAAAACTCAATTATCAGGCATTTACCAAATGAGCTGCCAGGATTGTGACAAGATATACATTGGTAAGACCAAAAGGAATCTAGGAACAAGAATGAAAGAACACTTCAGAAATATTAAATTCAAACACATGGACAAGTCGGCCGTAGCACATCACTTATGGTCTGAGAATCACAACATAAAACAAGAAATATAACTGATCAAACAGGCAAAGACACTTCTGGAACTACAGATTTGGGAAACCATATTTATTACGAAGAAACAGAACCTCTTGATGAATTTTGAAATTCCCGCGCTAGATGACGTCATCAAACTTACCAGGACATTAGATGGCAGCACGACACCAAGCCAGATGCAGACACCGGATGCATCATCAGTCAACCACAGAACTGGCGATAGGGGAGAAGTCCCCAGAAACTAGTCTTCATCAAAAAACTTGTAAGTGGAAAAAAGTATATACAAGGTTGACTCATTTGCCTAATTTTAGTAACAATGGCACTCCATTTTCTGAAATACTTCTTTTTATTCTACATTATTTTAATCTGTTGATATATCTGAAGCTAGAGGATATAATACTTCGATAGTTACTGTTCCTCATGCTAAAATTCAAAAACAGGTTAATTCTAAATCCTAAAACAGTTGGTCACTCCAAATACCTCATTTATTAGCCTTCATTAAATACATTAGCCAACTTAACATTCACCTGCATACCCTGGTCCATACCATCAAGGTTGCAGTCAGCAACAGATATAACAGATGACATTATGGGAGATGGCATCACAAGTGTTGCACACAGGGAGAGATATTATGATTATTTACAGAAATACACATTTTGTCATAGATACAAAGGAAATAGCAGTAGTCAAATTTTTAGCAATTGGATTCTATTTACTAGTCTTAATATATATATGGGCCTCATATTTTCCTATTTTATCTATTTTTGGTTACCCATATATTCTTGGTAATATTTGATTATCTATCTAATTTTGTGTAATTCTTTCTTTTGTGGTAGTAGTAGTTTTATTGGTTCATGGCTCATAATACACAGATATAGAACACATCCAGGATCTTTACAATTATTTACAGGCTTTTCAATATTTAACAATATGTACATGTGATATAATATACAAAATTGAGCTATTACCTCAAAATATTAAATAAAGACTTTGTGTATACATTTATAAAATATCTTACAAAATTAATTGTCAAAGTAATTATAATATTCCTTTATGCTATAAAAACAATGGAGTGAAAGAAGTTTTTTGAGACAAATCCTAAATCGATGCAGTGCAGGTATTTGCTTCAGATAATTGGGTAATTTATTATAAAGCTGAAGGCCAGTATATACAAAACTTTTTTCAAAAGAACTTGTGCTATGTGTGATTATATGAAGGTTATCTTTTCTTCTGATATCATGAGAATGTATCTGTGAGTTTGCTGTGTACATACTGAGATTAGTTTTTATGTAGCATAATGTTTCATATATGTAAATACAGGCTAGGGGCAATATACTTAATTCCTTAAATAGTGGTCTACAACTGGTTCTTTTATTAACATGTAGTATTATCCTAATTGCCCGTTTATGCATTTTAAAAATAGATTTTGCTCCTGTTGAATTACCTCAAAATAATATTAAAGCTAAGAAGATTGAAAATATGCATGATATAAAGATAAAACTGATTTCAAATCCATGATTTTTTAAATGACTGTGATAGCATAAGTTATTTTACTCAATTTTTGTGATAGCTTTTGAATGTGAGCCGACCATTTTAAATTATTATCCATCCATACCCCTAGAAATTTTGTACTATCTATTGACTCATTTGCTTCCTTTTAATGTTGTATTTGTAGATTAAAAGCAGTAATTTAATAGGTTGTTTTCCACTTTTTCAAATTGCTATCCTTTAATAGGTCTTCCATGCCCTTTGTGTGTTCTGCTTTTTCCAAAATTACTAGTTTATTCTCATCTGCTTTAGTGCATATTACTGGTTTGCCTTGAATAGTTTTTTAATTAATTTGATGCCACTGTTACTAAATTCCTCCAAACACGCATAATGTTTTACCAGCTAAATCAAGTTATTCACTATTCCTTTTGAATCAGGACTTCACACATTATTCCCAGAAAATTTCAAATACAGGTTTTATTTACCATGTAAATATCTTTAATGTATGACATTTTAATAGCCATTTTTTGAGGAAATAAAGAATGTTAAAAAAAGTACCACATAAAGGTTAGATTGGGTTGGGGGATTTTCTTTAAAATGTTCATGTCACATCTTAGGAAGATACTTCACTTACTAATGAAGGTAAAGATGAAATACTTCACTTTACAAAGGATGTTAAAGATACTGAAGTCATGTTAATTATAACCATAAACTTTAAAATGAGAGATTAAAGGTCTTCACTGATCATTTCAGGACATATCCAAAACTCAGTTCTTCAAGAGATATAGGAAAACAAGTAGTCGAGGATTGGAAGATCTTAAAAAAAATGTGCTTCTATTCACGTGGTTTTTCTTTACTATCATTTATTTTTATATAGCTTCTGCAATGTAGGCCTTGGAATTTGATAAACTTTCAGTAACATAATGAGAAACAACTGAATAGCCACAACACTTAAAATTAACAAACAGTTGACAAATTCAAACCAATAATATATGAAAATGACTGTAGTTGTTTAAAATAAATTGGTGGCTTAAAATTTTCTACATTTTCTGTGTATAAGCTTTTGCATATACCAGTTATACAAAATTCTTTGTAAATGAAGAGGATTTTACAGGATATTTACAGAGAATATATGATGTACAGTTTATTTGTCTTCTAAATATCTTACATATATATGGTGTTTTAATTAAAAGGACTGGAGCCATTTTTCAGGAAATCAAGAATATTCAACAATTTTCCATGTGAAGGTTAGTTTGGCTGGAGGAATTTTCCTGAAAATCTTAGTTTCACGTTTTTTAAATATACTGAATTTAAATTCAGATTTAATATATATATATATATATATATATATATATATATATATATATATATATATATATATAATTTATTATTTGGATTTAGACACAGACACACAAGGATCTGTTTCTAAAAAGTATTTATTTTTTAATAATAGAGACCTCGAAACATGGATTTCTTATATAATCTCAATTAGTAATGTTTGATTGGAAAGTAGTACTTCTATCTACTAGGTACATGGTAGAGAAAATAAAATTCAGTCATTGGACTATATAAATTTTGATATGGGCAGTGATGGATTTAGAAGGCTGAGATTGTTGTAAAAGACCTTACATTAGTTACGGTTAATGTAGATTAGAATTTTCATCAACTAAATAAAGAATACAAAGAAGTGCAAAACCTTACAATTGAAAATTGGTTGATTCATAATGTACCTAATTTCCTTTCATAATTTACCTTAAGGTATGGTGTACTAAACTTTTGCAGTGTTTTTCAGGAGACACCTGCATTTTATTTGTAATAACTGAATATTCTATTTAATTATTGTTTACCACCATGGGTAACAATTACATGTCTACCTAGTTATCTGCAGGTTTGAATCTGAGTTTGAAGAGTTGTCTGGTTAAGCATACTTATGAATTAAAAGATGCCAATAATAGAAAATCATTGGGTAGCTGGCATAAGCAGCTCCTTTATGGTTATCAAAATTTGGTTTTTGTGACTTGATAAGTTGAGTTGTTTAGTGATGGTTGTAAATGTACATGATGTGAAAGACAAGGTTCTGAAAATTGCAAATACAGCATAAGTACAAAATTATAATAATAAGTCTTCATTAGGAAGCAGTGAAAGATTAGAGAGTGCTTCATATTGAAAACAGATTCTTGAAATTTATTAAATAAATGTTAAAGAGAAATTAACAATGTAAAATTAGCATAGTAAATCTATAAATATTAAAAGCAGAAGCATTATTAACAGTGAAGTATTCTTCATATTTGAGTTTGATTTATGAGTCACCATGTTTACACTCAAACTTCACTTACTTGTTGTTGTATAACTGAAACGTTTTCAAGATCACCAAACAGCTGAGGATGAGATCGAATGATCTTGAAAACGTTCCAATTATACAAATAAGTGAAGTTTGAGTGTAAACATAGTGACTCATAAATCAAACTGAAATAGTAAATCTAGCTTGAGTGTTGATTAATGAGTCAATATGATTCTTCTTATGAAACCATGAGTGGTGCAGGAGAAGAAATTTGTAAAAATATATTGTAAGAATTGAAGGAATTGGTGTCAGAACCAGGGAAATTTAAAGTTAAGATTGCCCACCTCGGTAGTGTAGATGGTAGCATGTCTGACTCACGTTCAAGAGGTCCCGAGTTCAAATCTCGGTCAGGGTGAGTTACATGAATAAGGTTTTCTCAAGGGTTTTCCTTTATCCTTCAAGGCGAATGTCAGCTCTAAGCTCTAAGCTCCATGGACTCATTTGAGCATCATTTCACCCAATTTATTGACCGTCTGATATGACTTAACGTTGGAGGATATAAATTGAGATTGAATTTGAGCACCAATTATATTCATTTATTATTGAAAATAAATTAAATCTAATGGGGCATTTTAATACTGGAATTATTGACTGATAAGGTTAGTTATTTTAGTAAAGATATGATAGACAAAAAATTGAAACAAATAATTTCTGTACGTTATAATCAGTGTACAATGTAAGACGCCAGAGTGTTAATTTAATCAGCGAAGTCATTAGATTGTCAAGTTCTGTATTAAAGAAAAGCATATTTGAGTCAGTGTAGCTAAGGCAATTAGATGACCATGTAAAATCAGTCAGTAAGAAATTCATTTTGTCAAGGTTCCACTTCCTGGAATTCAGTACATTCAGAGCTGCAAATATGCATGTATACATATTTCTGACAACTATAAAGAGAGGAACTCTTAGAATTTAACAAGTGACAGTAAAAGTTTTACTTCAGATGCAAGTATGCAGCTTAGCAGTTGGTAACATGTAAGTAGGATATTTCATGTGGTAATAACAAAGTATACAGAGCTTTATGTTGGCAAAAGAGTGTAGATTACTAAAATTCATGTATTTTATTTTGTGTTATGTAATTTGTGACAGACTCGCAGAAGTGTTTTACTATTTGGCAGTCTATATTGCCTAAAGACCAGATATATGAGGCGTGTATGGAAAGTCTGTACCGTTTCATTCTAGTGGCATCACAGTGCTGCAATTGGCATTGCAAATGTGTTCACTAGTCTTCCTTGTTCACTGGCCCTCAACTGACACCATTTGGATTGCTCTATGTTATGCTTTCTGTTTGCTATGCACATTTAAAATGTTTATGACAATTACTGATTCTGAAAGTAGTCTTCAAAACGTGTTCTGGGAAATTTAAAAGTAAGTGTTGTTTAGTGTCATTAATTGATGCACCTTTAAATTTAAATTTCAATGGGAACAGTTTTATCACCCACAGCTCGGACTTGGCACCATCTTCATGCTGATAAAGTCCAAGGTACACTTCAAGCACTTTGGATCTGACAATGAAGTGAAACATGCTGTGGAGTCATGGCTATCATCACTGGCAGGAATTTTCTTCGCAGAAGGTATAGAAAAGTTGATCACCCGCTGCGACAAGATGTGTTTGTACATTGGTGGAAATGATGCACAAAAGTATGCTCTTAGGTATGCTCTTTACTGTGAAAATAAAATTGGCCTGAAAAAATTGTTTTACTTTCTTCCCCCCCCCCCCCCCCCCCCTAAAATGGATCTTACTTCCCTCATATATATTGATAGTTGGTATAAGAAGGATTCTCCAGTTAGCATTTCAACAACTTGCGGTAACTTATGCTTCTCATTGTTATTACAAAAAGTTATTTTAATCTAAAATTAGGCAAATGAGTCAACCTTGTATATACTTTTCTCCACTTAAGTTTTTTTGATAAAGACTAGTTTCTGGGAACCTATTCCCTATCGTCAGTTCTGTGGTTGACTGGTAAGATTGATGACGTCATGTACCGCGGGAATTTCAAAATTCATCAAGAGGTCCTGTTTCCTCGTAATAAATATGTTTTCCCAAATCTGTAGTTCCAGAGGTTTCTTTGCCTGTTTGATCAGTTCTATTTCTTGTCTTATGTTGTGATTCTCAGGCCAAAAGTGATGTGCTATGGCCGACTTATCCATGTGTTTGAATTTAATATTTCTGAAGTGTTCTTTCATTCTTGTTCCCAAGATTCCTTTTGTTCTTACCAATGTATATCTTGTCACAATCCTGGCAGCTTATTTGGTAAATGCCTGATAATTGAGTTTTCGGTGTGCTATTTCTTAGAGGGTGGTTTAGTAAGTTGCAGATGTTGTGTTTGTTCTGAGGAACTAATTTTATGTTGAAGCTCTTAAATATCTTTTCAAATTTATTGAAGCATTTTGGATGAAATGTAAATTTGCCATATCTGGTGTTTGGGTTTTCTAGTTTTTTTAACGTTTTTGTTTCTTTTGTATCTGTAGATAAATTTATTGATGAAATTTGTGTTATAGTTGTTCAATTCGGCAACCTGGTGTATGTGAGTGTACTCCTGTTCATATTATTTTTTTGTTAGCGGAATGTTGATTAATCTGTGAGTCAATTATGGAATACTGCATATTGATGTTGTACTGGTTTGAATGGGTTGCATTTAATGTAATTGTCAACATGTGTTTACTTTTCTGTATATTCCAAATTGTAATCCTGTTGGTGTTCTAATGATTTTCAAATCTAGAAAAGGTAGCCATTCATCCTGCTCTACCTGTAAAGAAGTATCTAATACAAAGATGTTTTTATTCAGTAAATGAATACCTTGATGAACAGTGAATCAATTTTGTTAGACATATGTATTATATATATTGCAATTGTAAATACTATCACCTTATTTGTTTATCCGATCATGTGTTTACTGTTAATCTGTAATGTAAAATTGTATTGACGAAGCCGATATTTCTGTAATTGGAAATCTTATGGTGAATAAATTTGATTTGATTTGATTTGATTCACTGGTGAAAACTATGGATTTTTCTTGTAGGTTTAGCAACTTTATAGCATCCTCGGTTAGTCTTCTAGGGACTATAGCAAACACATCGTCAACATATCTATGCCAACATTTGAAAATATGTGGAAAGGCTTTAGTAATGTGTGTTTCCAAATTGCTCATGAACAGATTAGCTAGTAATGATGAAAGAGGGTTACCCATGACCAAGTCTGCTGTTTGTTGGAAGCTTTGTACGTGATGACACTTGAGTCGTTACATATGAACCGACAGGTATCTTTTCTCATCACTTCTACTCTGCCATTACTCAAGATAGAATGGCCTGCCCGCCACGGACTGTCTGTCCTCCCTCTGCACAGCTGCGTGTGTGTGTCTAACTTTCACTTCTTGAAGTCCTTTATTCACCATAAAACTCCTTTGTGACTATTTTTTCTATTGTGATTATTAGTCTCGGTCATGCCATTATTAGGGGTCCGAAGAATACCTATTCAAACAGAGTCAAACAGAGTGCTACCCACTGAGAATTTCTGCTAAGAATCCACTATCTTCCATTCCTTTTTGTTAAAACTATACAACTCAACTGCACATGCACGCGTTTCACAAAGATACAAGATTTCTTTGAACTCCATTACAATTCCTTACTCATTGCAATCCTTTAATTTTAGTATCAATGTGATATAAATTACAAAATTGAGCTATTACCTCAAAATATTAAATAAAGTCTTTGTGTATACATTTATAAAATATCTTAACAAATTAATTGTCAAAGTAATTATAATATTCCTTTATGCTATAAAAACAATGGAGTGAAAGAAGTTTTTTGAGACAAATCCTAAATTGATGCAGTGCACATATTTGCTTCAGATAATTGGGTAATTTGTTATATAGCCGGAGGCCAGTATATACAAAACGTTTTTCAAAAGAACTTGTGCTAAGTGTGATTATATCGGGACCGCTGGAACACCCTGTGAAACCAGCTGCAAACGGAAGGCAGGGGGGAGGACCGCGTTAGCCACACCTCCTCCTCGTTTGTCTTGTTGTGGTGACGGGCTGTGGTCAGGGGAAAAAATGACTGTGTCGCCTGTTTTTCTCTACACCTGTTTCTCGATCTTTCGTTTACTGGAACATTCTCCTGGTCACTAGAAAGCGGGATATTCCGATATAAAGAGGGTTACAGACAGACGGAGTTAGTTAGTCAGTCAGTTGTTGGTTGAGTTGGTCAATCAGTTGGTTAGTGTGTGTGAGTGAGGGCAGTTCTTGGTGTAAGAAGGCAGTGTTAGTCGGTGACGTGTTAATGAACGAAAGGGTTGTGCAACGGAAGACTGTACGAACTGTGAATGTGTACCGGAGCTTATGTAATCGCGAGTACAAGGAAGTTGTAACGGACGAACTGGTGAATCGTAATTGGTGTATTAAGTAATTCTGTGTAATTGGCAAGTGTTAAACTGTAAGTCGGTGGAAATAAAGAACATTTTTTGGGTGGTGTAATTGGACTTTTCATTTCACGAACCCACAAAGTCACACTGGTGTCAGGAAGCAGGAAAACAACATCACCGAACATTACAACGATGGAGGCAGCATTAGAAAAGATTTTAGCGGAACTAACAGAGATACTGGAGACTAGAAATAACCTGGCCGCGGAACTGAAACTAATCAGGACGGCTAGGGACAACATCGCCGAGAAGATGGAACAAATGAAGGCCGAGTTAACCACGGAAATGAGAGCAGCGAATGACGGTCTGGCTACCGAAATGAAGGTGGCGAACGAGGCTCTCGCCGCCAAGTTTGAGGAACGGTTGGCCGGCGTGGGGGATGACGTCGCGAACCTGGGCAAACGGAAGGGTCAGGTAGACGACCGCCTTAATGATTTAGAGGAAAAGGCCGACAACATCGCAACACCCCTCACCCGCCTGACGGAGGAAAACCGGCCTTATGTGTGGACGGAGGACGCCGAAGACGCTTTCCAGCACCCGAAGGGGACCCTGTGCAGTGCTTCAATTTTGGGTTTCCCACAACCGGGTGGCGCCTTCATTGTGGACACCGACGCCAGCGACCATTGCATTGGAGGTGTCCTATCGCAGATCCAGGACGGCCACGAGCGCACAAGAGTGGAAGAGGAGGAGCGTGCCGCAGCAGTCCGAGTAGTTGTGGCAGTGCCTGCTGAAGGCTGGGATAGCGCAGGCCTGATGAGGGAGCAGCTGGCGGACGCAGACTTGGGGCCACTCTTGAGGGAAGTGGACGCAGGGACGAGACCAACCTGGGAGGACATCGCACCGAGGAGCGCCACCTATAAGTCGCACTGGGCCCAATGGGACTCGAAGACCAGAGAGGGCGTGCTGTTCCGGGTATGGGAGTCACCCGATGGGAAGGCGCAGAGAGAACAGTTGGTACTTCCCCGGAGCAAGGTCCCGGAAGTCTTGGAGGAAGTGCACGCCGGTACTTCAGGAGGACACCTGGGAGCGAACCGAATGATTCACAAACTACGGCAGCGCTACTTCTGGCTGAGACTCCGAGCAGATGCTGGTGGTACACCTGGACCGCCTCGCACGCTACGATGGGGCTGTTCGGGGGCGAACAGCTTTGAGGAGGGAGCAGTGTAACGGGACCGCTGGAACACCCTGTGAAACCAGCTGCGAACGGAAGGCAGGGGGGAGGACCGCGTTAGCCACACCTCCTCCTCGTTTGTCTTGTAGTGGTGACGGGCTGTGGTCAGGGGAAAAAATGACTGTGTCGCCTGTTTTTCTCTACACCTGTTTCTCGATCTTTCGTTTACTGGAACATTCTCCTGGTCACTAGAAAGCGGGATATTCCGATATAAAGAGGGTTACAGACAGACGGAGTTAGTTAGTCAGTCAGTTGTTGGTTGAGTTGGTCAATCAGTTGGTTAGTGTGTGTGAGTGAGGACAGTTCTTGGTGTAAGAAGGCAGTGTTAGTCGGTGACGTGTTAATGAACGAAAGGGTTGTGCAACGGAAGACTGTACGAACTGTGAATGTGTACCGGAGCTTATGTAATCGCGAGTACAAGGAAGTTGAAACGGACGGACTGGTAAATTGTAATTGTGTGCAGCAAGTAATTCTGTGTAATTGGCAAGTGTTAAACTGTAAGTCGGTGGAAATAAAGAACATTTTTTGGGTGGTGTAATTGGACTTTTCATTTCACGAACCCACAAAGTCACAGTATTTGCCTGTTTATGCATTTTATAAAATAGATTTTGCTTCTGTTGAATTACTTCAAAATAATATTCCAAAGCTAAGAATAGATTGAGAATATGCATGATATAAAGATAAAACTGATTTCAAATCCATGATTTTTGAAATGACTGTGATAGCATAAGTTATTGCAAACAATTTTTGTTATAGCTTTTGAATGTGAGCCGACCATTTAAATTAGTATCCACCCATACCCCTAGATATTGTGTACTATCTATTGACTCATTTGCTTCCTTTTAATTTTGTATTTGTAGATTAAAAGCAGTAATTTAATAGGTTGATTTCCACTTTTTCAAATTGCTATCCTTTAATAGGTCTTCCATGCCCTTTGTGTGTTCTGCTTTTTCCAAAATTACTAGTTTATTCTCCTTATCTGCTTTAGTGCATATTACTGGTTTGCCTTAAATAGTTTTTTTAATTAATTTGGATGCCACTGTTACTAAATTCCTCCAAACACGCATAATGTTTTACCAGTTAGATCAAGTTATTCACTATTCCTTTTGAATCAGGACGTCACACATTATTCCCAGGAAATTTCAAATACAGATCTTATTTACCATGTAAATATCTTTAATGTATGACATTTTAATAGCCATTTTTTGAGGAAATCAAACATGTTAAAAAAAAGTATCACATAAAGGTTAGATTGGGTTGGGGTATTTTCTTTAAAATGTTCATGTCACATCTTAGGAAGATACTTCACTTACTAATGAGGGTAAAGATGAAATTGAGAACTATTATTAGACTTGCTCTATGCTTAGTGCTTTAGTGATATGAGTAGTGAATTTAAGAACAGTATATATATATGTGAATTTCTGAATAAAAGATATAGTTATATATTTTAATTTTTTTTTTTTTTAAACAATGTTACAAAATAGGTAAAGTCACCTTTTGTTTAAGTAGATATATAAAAATAGTTTATGTAAAAGTTTATTAATACCCATATATGCACTGAATGTACATTCCAACTAGAAAACCCAACCTGCATAGTGGCTGGTATGTTTTTATAATTTTTATTTGGATTGTTGTAGGCCAGAGGAAAAGTCGGATTTTGATTTCATGGATGAAATGACTTCTCCAAAATTTACTCCAAGGAGAACTTGTGATAGTGGTCTGAAAGGCAGTGCAAAGAAAAGAACCACCAGCTTGTCTGGTGTATTGTCCAATATTCGACGTCATCGTCAACTGGAAGAAATGGAGAAGCAAGCCTCAGAGAGTGCATCAAACAATTCTTGAGGAAAAGACAACAGTGGAGTATAC
Organism: Mantis religiosa; assembly: GCA_030765055.1. NCBI lineage: Eukaryota > Metazoa > Arthropoda > Insecta > Mantodea > Mantidae > Mantis > Mantis religiosa. The sequence goes on along the minus strand of CM060951.1, from coordinate 48,917,774 downwards.
CAGCAGCTGATAATGAGAGCAACAGACTTTTGAAACATTTTTAGATATTATGTATTGCAGTGAAGTATGTAAATGAGTTTTTCTACTCATTTATTTTCAATTTTAATGTCTGTTTCATCTCACTTTGAACTTCCTCTGCATACCTCTGCATACATATTAGTTTTTTGATTTATTTGCCTTGTATGTATTTCGTTTAGTTTGAAAAAAATATAACTCAACAATAAGTTAGTACCTATGTTGGAGGATCCCTTAGGTTTGGAGAAACTAGATGCGCTGCATTGCTTATAGTGCCAGCACAAGTGCGGGGGTACATATAATCCCGAATTTTGTGCTGTTGATCCTTTTACTCCAGCACTTGACTCTGCTAGTTCCCAGGCTGACGACTGATTTAGCCTTTGCCCCAGACCTGGCTGCACCTTGCATTTAGACACTGGCTTCATTTTCCTCGGGTTTCTCTGCATCCTCATTTTCCTGCTTGACTGTGTCTTCGCTTATTTGAAGATAACATATTTTCAGGCCACTGTAATCCTTTTTCTCTTCAGCACATCCCTGACTCTCTTCATATTATTTATTATTGCTTTCCTTGGTTTCTTCTAGTTCAGAGGTCTGTACAAGTTGAGTTTCTTCCCTTTTATTGACATGTTTTAAATATTTGGCCAATTCATTAACTGTTTGAAACTTCTTTATTTTGGATCTTCTTTGTTCCTTTTTTGCAAAGAATTGATCTAAATTTGCCAGTTGTTATGCATACTCTTCTGATTATAACTGAAAAACGGTGCTTACTTGTATATTTCATATTTAACGTAGAATTTTGTAGATTACATGTTATTTTAAACCGAAATGTAGAATATGAATTCTTAGCAAAAAAGGATCGAAGAAGATACAAAATAAGAACATTGTAATTATTGTAATCCATATCTTAAACAAAACATGTAATGTCTTCCTATGAGTATTATATTAATGTAATGTATTGTTTAAACATCAAATACAAGTATTAAATTGAACAGTTAAAAAATTGAGTTCTGTTTTCTCTTAACTACTTACTCATATGATAAACTTTCATTTATACTTTGTATGAAAAAAATTCTATTCCAATTTAAATTGCATCTTCATTAGTTTCCGTTAGAGGCTTTGTAACATCTGTAACAATGCTCTGAAGCATTCTCTTTGGGGAGGTAAGGGTATCACCCATTTGAACAGAATACTTGTTCAAAAAATGAGCTTCATAAGACTAGATGACCTGGAGAACTGTGTACAAAATTGAATAACTGGAGGAGTCTGGCAGAAATCACTGGACAACAGAATCATGGCTCTACCAAAAGTGTTTTGTTATGAAGATCCTTCAATATTCTGTCCAGTGCCTCTAGTGAACTCTTATGGGCCATTGTGCATTCCTCGATGAATTGGCATATCTATAGAATTTTCACCATTGCACTGTTTTTGGCAATGTGGCAAACTGCTGTCTTTTACTTATTTATTATTATTATTATTATTATTATTATTATTATTATTATTATTATTATTATTATTGTTATTATTGTTGTTATTATTATTATTTATTATTATTATTTTGTGTTTTTAGTTAACGTCCAACGTTAAGTCATATCAAATGATGAATGAAATTGGTGAAATGATACTCAGATGAGCCCAGTTCATAGAGCTGAGAATTACCTGACAGTCATATCTCAGCATAACAGAAAACCCTCAAAAAAACCTGATGCAGATAATTCATCCTGACTGAAATTCAATCTTGGGAACTCTTGAACATCAGGGAGAAACCTTACCACGTATGCTACAGAGTTGGACAGGTGTCTCATTGATTTTTATGTTAAATGACAATTTCAAGGCAGAATGTGTAGTTCGTCCACCTTCTAACAAAGTTGTTGATATTCCAGATGCCAATGCTAAGACAATTTCATTCTGGAATAGAATCATCGCCAAAAGCAGTGAAATTAAAAATGTTTTTTCCAGTTCCTCTGGGAGCATCCAGGAAGTGAGTTCTACCAGTTTAATTGTTTATAGCTTCTATCAAAGAGTCGTATGCATTCTTTTGTTATGATCCTAAGGGTGCGCTTTATCAGAGCCTCATTCTGACACATGGGTCCAAAGGTTAGCTTTTCACTTCTGCTTGTGAACCATTCCCACACTATGTCGTGAAACGGTACTCTCATCCTCGAGTTGATTAATTAACTGTAAAGGAATATATGGAAGGTTAATTGAATGTTAAAGGAATATATACATGTATTGAAACAAATATCTTGTGTGCATTGTCAAGTTTGTTGCGAACTCTGAGTGGTAGGATTTTTCTCCCCTCTGAAGGCCAGCCCCAACCATAAATTTTAAGGGTCGCATCCGGTGTTTATTTTCAAGCATAGTTTTGACAGGAAGGGGACATCTTAGGTGGTCTAAAGTGAGATTCTCCTAAATGGGACTCCATATGCGTTCTTCTACCAAACTAATTAAAAATAATGAACTGAAGGGCAAAGTGAAGTGTCATATGACCTTTCTGGGAACAAATATACATCCAAAGCAGTTGGTGACTGAGACCCAGTCTAGACCGTCGTGTGACAGCACACGGACAGAAATCGCGTTCATTAAAGTCAGTCAGTGACTTGAGGTTCGATCTAAATCCTAGTGCGATAGAACGCGGACAGAAATCGCGTTCATTAATGTTATTTCGCTACTGTGGGCCAAGCTGAACGGACGAGTAAACTAAAGAAATCGCGTTCAGTTAAAGGTAGTTAGTAGCTGGGTGCCAATCCGATGAGTCGTGTTATAGACACGGGAGTACAACCATGACAGCGCGAAGCCTACCATTCAGAGTTCGTCTAATTAACATGTATTTCGAGAGTAATTGAAATACAACCGATTGTCACAAGAGAATTAACCTGTGTTTCTTTTCAAGTACCCTAATTGATCCACCTAAAATGCCCTGAATCAAGAGATCCTTGCCACAGGGGCCCAAATGACCTTGTTGTCGACGGGCCCTTAAACACCACACACTCACTCACTCCTTGCCACAAATCCTATATTCATGAATGTTAGGATAACTCCAAGAGCAGCCGAGGACATCGATATTTTCAAATTATCACTGGTAAGGCAGACGACCCAAGGAGTCAAACCCCTGCCACATAATGGAGCCGAACTGAGGGGCAACACTCAACACACAACATGAAACAGTCGTTAATTTCTTCTTTGCCTTTTTTGTCATTTGCCTACTCTCTTTCATTCACTTATCCCTTATCCTATCCTGTTTTTTTTAAAGTTTCGTAAATTTGCATTTTACTGCATTTGAAAAGCAACATTGTTTCATGAACAGAATATTTATCACTTGTCTCTGTCACATTCATCTTTTCAGCAAGTGCTAATGGCACAAATTTAATATCATACAGCAGTTTATATGTATGATACTGTTTTTCTGCATTGTACAATTAATTTTTAATTTATATTTGGGTTAGAAAGCTTAAACTGAGGGAACAAAAATACTTTTAAAAAAGTAGAGTACAATTATTATTGTGATCCAAAGTTTTTATTTATTTTAATTATGGGGACTATTTTACACTCAAAGTAAAAATGTATGTGCACAAAATTAGTCTAGAAACACTATGATACTAGACCACTTAATAGATCTATTCTTAAGAAAGTTAAAGTAAAAAGTTCTTGGTTTTAAACCAAGTCATTCATTAACCTTTTTCTTTGTTTTCCAACCTTGCATACAACAGTGTTTTAACTATGTGATTAAACACATGTTTTAAATATTAAAATAATGTTGAATGATCTCCTACAACACATAAATTGTATTAAATTTTAAGGATCTTTTTAAAGTAGAACAGTTCAAATCAAGGCAAATTTTGTCTTTTTTGACCATGCATTCATGTACTTGGTGTGGGGGAGCAGTGACACTAACATCAGAGGTGAGTACTTACTTGAATACCTTGTTGAAAGGAATTTAGAGATATTCAACAGGGAACAAGATGCTACCTTCCATAATGCAATAAGACAAATCACTTTTGGGACATATGTAATGGGAGACCATGTGAAACTAAGCAATTGATGTTATAATTCTAGACAAATCTATCATTACTGTCAAGCTGGAGAATGTTAACACTGGCCACTCAGATCATAATGCGATTGTATCTAATTTAACAAATATTAGGACTAATAATGCTAAAACATGTTACAAAAGGGTATTTTCTACTGCAAATATTCAATATTTCAATACACTCTTAAACCTTGAAGACTGGACTGATGTGTACAATGAAAGAATAGATGAAATGCTGCAAAAACTTTTACTGACGTTTCTGCATAATTTTAATATAGCTTTTCCTTATATAGTTGTTAAACATAGGCAAACTAGTAAAAGGAAGAAATGGTTAACGAAGGGAATTATTACTTCTAGCAAAGGAAATCGCTATCTAAATGAGTTGAGTAAAGTAAACAAAACTGAAGCGTTTATAGAATATCATAAGAAGTATAAGCAAATATGTAATAGGGTAATAAAAGATGCAAAAAGACAATACATAGATACTTGCATTTCAAATTCGTTGAATAAAAATAAGACTATCTGGAATATAATAAAAAATGAAAGCACCAACAACATGGTCAGAACTAGAGACAAAATTACTTTAACAGTTGATAATATAAAATTAGATAATCCTGCTGAGGTATCACATATCCTTAATAAACACTTCATTAGTGTTGCTGACAGAGTACCTTTGAATCATCCCAATATAACAAATACTCCTAATATCAAATTAATCAGAAATGATAAAAGTGTATTTCTCAAACCAGAATCTTGTGAGGAGATTCTTAAAATAATAAATTCAAAAAAGAACACATTCTCTGCTGGATTTGATGACGTACCAGAGTGTATAATCAAATCTTGCAAAGATTATATAGTAGCACCGTTAATGGATATATGTAATTGTTCTATATCAACAGACAAATTTCCTGATGTTTTAAAATTAATAAAAGTCGTACCAGTATATAAGAAGGGAGATACAAGAAATGTTGATAATTATATACCTATATCAGTTCAATCAGGGTTTTCAAAAATCTTGGAAACTTTTGTTCAACAGGATATCTCCTTTTCTTGAAAAATATGTTTTCAGTGATAAGCAAAATGGATTTAGGAAAAATAAATCAATTTCTAATGCACTATACTCCTTTATGAAAGAAACATTAGAAGGGTTTGAGGCAAATAATTCTACTATTGGGATTTTTATGGATTTGTCTAAGGCATTTGATTTGGTTGACCATAATATTCTATTATCCAAACTTGATGCCTATGGTATAAGAGGGGTATCTTATAACTGGTTTGAATCCTACCTTGAGGGTAGAATACAGTATACTGTAGTTAAGAATGAATTAAATAGTCATACTATTCATTCCAATATTGAAATCGTGAGATGTGGGGTTCCACAGGGTTCTATCCTGGGACCACTGCTTTTTCTAGTATATATTAATGACCTTCCACTTAATATTCCCCATGCAGAAACTATTCTGTATGCTGACGACACTAATATAATTATCAAAGGCTGCAATAATTCTGAATTGCAACATTATGCTAATACTGTGATGACAAATATGATGCATTGGCTAACTAATAATATATTACTACTTAATATTAAAAAGACACATAGTATGCATATTTCACTTTCAAATAGAAATGATGCTAATATAGCTCCTGTAATCACTTTGGCAATGAGGTAATACACTATACCAATGAAACAAAATTTTTGGGGGTAATTATTGACAAATTTTTAAGCTGGAAGCCACATATTCAGTATATTACTGTAAAAGTTAATAAAGCCCACTATATAATATCAGTGCTGTATTTTCTGTATTTCCAGTTTGTATCATTTGTATTGTATCTTGAATAAGCAAATATTTCTGTATAGAAATTAAATGCTAAATAAATAAAAAAATTATATGCTAAATAAATATGTCATATCAAAAGAACTCATCTCTTTCTGATCTCATGTAAGTTAGATATGAGATAGTTATGGGAGAAAAACAGACCATAGTGTATAGAAATCTCAGGAAAACAGACTGGGACTCCTATAGAGCAGAGGTCAATACATAAGCAAAATGAAAAACTCAGTTAGGAATATAGTAGATCTAGAGAATGGGGCTGATCAACTTGAGACAGCTATAATGACCTCATATCTGTGATTTTGTGATTTGTGATCTAGATAATTGTCGCACAAAATAGAATACTACCAACAGGAATGTGTCCTGGTGGAATGACATTGTGGAAGAGATGAGAAAACTGATGAGAAGACTGTTTAACAAAGCCAAGAAAAACAAGCAATGGGCAGAATATTGGAATGCTCTGAGTGAATATAACAGAGCAATTAAAGATGCTAAAACAACTTCCTGGAAGGCATACTATGAAGGGTTGGAGGAGGTTCCTGCCAGAGCAGACTCCAAAAGGTCCTCTCAAGGTGCCATCAAATCCAGGAGGTACTATTTAAAATGAAAATATACCACATCAGCACACGATACACTGAGGGTACTTCTCAGTGCTTATTTTCCACAATGCATTGTATTGGAAAATATAGACCAATCCTCGTTAGCGTAGATGGCAGGATGTCTGCCTCACATTCAAGGGGCCCTGAGTTTGAATCTCGGTCAGGGCAAATTACCTGGATACGGTTTTTTCCGGGGTCTTCCCTTATCCTGATAGCTGAATGTCAGGAAACTCTAAGCTTCATGGATCCCGGACTCATTTGAGCATCATTTCACCCATTTCATTCATCGTCTGATATTACTTAACGTTATAGGACGTAAATTGCAAAATATATATATACTTACCAGAAAGGTGTCTTATGGCACCTAAGCAGGAAGATTGTGAAATGTCCAAGCAGTGTGTTGATTTTCAGAAAATATGATGGGCCCTGAGATCTTTCCAACTGTATAAATCACTGGAGGGCAGTTCTGGTCCTATACATACAAAATGGGAACAAATTAAAAATGGGTTTCCGCAGAGTTCTGTACTGAGTCCACTACTTTATGTAATTTACACGAATAATCTTTCAGTTACAGTCAGCGGACAACCAATATTTTATGCTGATGACACGTTGATTAGTTTAAGTGGGTCAGATATTGATAATTTACAAACAAACATTAACCAGGCCATAAAAAATTGGAAGCATGGTTTACATGCAGTGATCTGAAATTAAATAAAACTGAAACTGAAATTGTACATTTCAAGACTACAGTAGAAAACACACAAAGTAACTTGTTAACTTCAGCTACCTCAAAAGAAGCAAAAATTTTAGGGTTATTTATAGATGAACGATTTAAATGGACTAAACAATTAAATTATATAGAAAAAAAAAATAAATACTGCCTGTTTCAACATGTCCTGCTTGGCACAGATTACAAATTTAGAAACAAGAAAAACCGTATATTACAGCTACTTTCACTCATTACTTGCATATGGAATAACTTCATGGGGAAACGCAACAGGCTCTGACAGACTTTTCCGAAATCAGAAAAAAATCATACGCATAAAGATCCATTTGAGTTATAGAATATCCTTTGAAACACTTTTTAAAACATAAAGAATTTTGACGCAACCTTGCCTCTATATATATATAATCTAGTTCTATATGTACACAGTAATTATAACAGTTTTCTAAAAAATCAACATCATCATGGTCATAACACAAGAGGAAAAAGAGATATAAAATACCCTACTCATAGGTTAGCACTGCTCGACAAAAGTCCACAATATATCGGGATTAAAATATATAATAAATTGTTTAGGGAAATCCAAAACCAAAATCTTTTTAAGAAAACAGTCAAAAGTTTATTCACCAACAAAGCATACTATTCAATTCAGGAATACATGGATGATGCACTGTGATCTCAATTGTATCTTAGTGTCTGTTCAACTTTAGGAAAACTATATACTCTTGATAATTCTTATTCTCTTACTTTATTATACTTTGTAACATATTGTATTGTAAATAATGTAGACTTATTTCTGATCTTAAAGTTTAGGTTTAAAATTTTGACGAGTCACCAATTTACGAGCACCTGCTCAGCTGTGTAAGTGTAATGTGACGAATAAAGTATTGTATTGTATTAGTACACATTTAAAACTACTTTGACAAAAAGAGTAATAAGCTAAAATTTTCTGAAACAGCTTTTCTTAAATTTGGTAACAAAAATACCACTGGATGAGTAGAGCCAGAATGAAAAATTCAGTGTCATAGCCGGGACTTGAACCAGGGATCTCCGGGTCTCCGTCCAGTTGCTCTAACCACTGAGCTGCTATGGCCAACATGTCAACATGACATTAAATTCTCCAACTGACTCGTGTGTTTCCAGTAAACCACTAGAGGTTCTCATATACAATGAAACATACCTTTTGTGGTGACTTACGGTGCTGTAAATATTAAGTCCCAGGCGTCTGAGTTAAACCCTATGTTTTTAGGTAAATTGATGGAAATAATCATTTCTTCCACACTAGCCATGTGTAGACTAAGGTTTGGATGAGTAGAGCCAGACTGAAAAACACACGATTTACACACGGCAAGTGAGGAAGAAATTATTATTTCCATAAATTTGCCTAAAAATATAGTGGTTTAACTATGAAGCCTGGGACTTACGTACTTACAGCATAGTAAGTCGCCACAAAAGGTGCATGTCTCATTGTATATGAGAACTCCTAGTGGTTTATCAGAAACACACGAGTCATTTGGAGAATTTAATGTCATGTTGACATGTTAGCCATAGTAGCTCAGTGATTTAGAGCAACGGATGGAGACCGGAAGATCCGTGGTTCAAATCCCAGCTATGACATAGAATTTTTCACTCTGGCTCTACTCATCCAAACCTTAGCCTACACTTGGCTAGGGTGGAAGAAATGATTATTTCCAAAAATACCACTGATGGCAATCTTCTACGTATTTGGTCTATATTTGATTCCAGGTTAGTTTTTTATCTAGGAGTTTAACTGTTTATTTTACACTTTTGAACTGTACCCGGAGGCTAAGGTACAATTATACAACTTACTTTGATAATTTAATAGCTTTAATAAATCGCTTATTCACACTGACAGCTTACTTGCATAATTACACTTAACTTAAACTTCCTCGAAAGTTAAACTTTGTACACTTATAACTTGACTCTAACACCTGCTATTAGGTGTGAAGCAGATGTGTAATAAATACGACTCATCTAAAAATTAATAATTATTTCGCTTCACTGTGGTGTTCCAATACAGTTAAATCTCGATACGTTGAAAGAAAATTTGTGGTATGTGAAGAACAAAGTGTCTCAGCCAACTCACTGTATAATTTTAATGATTACATTACTTCACAGTGTTAATTCCAATTTAAAGTTTTCAAATTACAATTTGTAGTTGCTTTGTTCATTTTTTGTATTTTTTGTTGTTAGGCAGGACATTTCATTGTGTCTTGAAGAATAGCGAGCATGACATTCGGAGTATACAAACAACTTAAACTCATATTTCTTCTCTTTTTTAAGCAGTAGCCTGGAAGCACTACCCCCAAAGTTGCTCCTGTTTCAGAGGACCTTAAAGCATGCATTTTGTAGTAGAATTAGTCCTCATGAGACAGATGGTTACACCGTTCTGCATTTAAAAACTAATTTTCCATTTATTTTAATCTGATAGGTGATCATAAACAGATCTTTTTTGTGCTGAATTTGTAAAATAATCTCCATTTTTTTCCCTCATGTCAGTTTATCAAACCATTCATAAATTCAGATGAAATTAAGGCTTTATGGAATGTAATAAAAATTACCTTCAACAATAATTTTGAATGAGAAATTAGGCTGTAATTATAACTTGTTTTAAGTCACCCAATACATCACAACACAAGGAAGAAGAATTTCGAGTTGGAATTATCATAAAAATTTTGTATGTGCGCATGACTGAAGGTTGGTAGAAATTTTCCCACGATGCGAGTTTAGGAATTCAGCTAATCTTCAAAGCCATTCATTGATCACACACGTATTGGCATGAAAGAGAGTACAGGGTGACAGACCGACCCTCCACATGGTTCGCATGCAGTGTTCCTAGAGGTGAACTTTGTTATGAAGAAAGCCGACCGATCTGTGTTCTGAACTTTCACTTTGCTGAGGCCTATATTTCTGTTTCTCCATTCATCTACATTTCTAGTCCATCAAACACTTCTTATTTTATATATACCTTATCTACTATAATGTGTTTTTCTGTAATAGTTGTGTATTTCCTTTCGATGCAAAATAATAAGTATAAAATATCTATGCTAACCTAATATTATTTTGATGTAACACATATTAAGCGACTATGTTTATGACCAAGGGGAACAGTTACAAAGGCTACCAAAAGAAATTCAAGCAATGAAGTTAATGAGCGTAAAAACTAGGACAAATGTAATTGAAATTGGGAACCTTTTGGGCAAAGTAAGAGCCAAATGGTTGAGGAAGATAAGTAAATATGACGAAAATGAAGATGAAATTATTTTAGATAAGTTGCCAATAGGGACCCATTAGCTCGACAACCTCAGAGTTTGGGTCTATTGGGCCCAAGGGTAACCAGCAACTCAGTGTAGTAATAAGTATGTAAATGTATAATAATTTGTAATTGAAATGGAAATACAGATTACCTACTTATGATAACTTGTTATTTGCCACTAAGTGAAGTATAAAATAACATGTTTAAGACTTTTTGAGAAGAATCTGTTAAAAACCTCCACTCTTTGGAATTATATGTTATAAAATTTTAATACGGCAGGGATGTTTTGGCGATACAAATTTTCTTCAGCAAAGTAAGGGATAAGTTCCTTCTCATGATGCCTGTACCATGAAAAATATTTATTCTCAGCCAATACTTTTAACCTAGAGCTAAAAGTTCTGCTGATTCTTTAGGCAAATTGAAATCCCTCACTAAATTATTAGCTTACTTTGACTAAAACATCTATCATCATTGGAACTGTCTGATTCATAAGCGTGATCCACTGGAGATTCAGTTTCAGTGCTACTGGATGTGGATTGGCAGTGTATCTGATTCAGGATGTAAGGGAACAGAATATCAGAACAATGAGGTAGAGAGCTGCAAATATGCATGTATACATATTTCTGAAAATTATAAAGAGAGGAATTCTTAGAATTTAACAAGTGACCGTAAAAGTTTTACTTCAGATGCAAGTATGCCGCTTAGCAGTTGGTAACATGTAAATAGGATATTTCATGTGGTAATAACAAAGTATACAGAGCTTTATGTTGGCAAAAGAGTGTAGATTACTAAAATTCATGTCTTTTATTTTGTGTTATGTAATTTGTGACAGTCTCACAGAAGTGTTTTACTAAGATCGATTATTGGCAGTCTATATTGCCTAAAGACCAGATATATGAGGCGGGTATAGAAAGTCTGTACCGTTTCATTCTAGCGCCATCGCAGTGCTGTAATTGGCATTGCATACATGTTCACTAGTCTTCCTTCTTCACTGGCTATCAACTGACACCATTTAGATTGCTCTATGTTATGTTTTCTGTTTGCTATGTACATTTAAAATGTTTATGACAGTTACTGATTCTGCCAACTATGAGATTTGTTCTGTAATTCACTTTCTGAATGCAAGGAATGTGAAACCAGTCAAAATCTATCGCCAAGTTAAAGATGTTTACAGTGAAGACATGATGAATGATGGAATGGTGAGAAATAAGGTTAGAATTTGTAATGAAGGTCGCACAAATGTTCACAGTGAGGTTCAGAGTGGTCAATCTTCTGTTGTCAACAATGATTCGGTAAGCAAAGTTGATGAAAAAATCCAGGATAACAGAGGTTTCACAATGACAACACTTTCAGACGAATTTCCACAAATCTCACATATGGTTTTGTGAGAAATTAATACAGGCCGTTTTGGTTATCACAAGATGTGTTTACATTGAGTTCCAAAAATGCTCCGTGATTTTCTCAAAACCAAGAGACTTTGCAGTGCTTTGATGTTTCTGACATGGTACAGTGAAGAGGGAGAGGACTTTTATCACCAAATTGTGATAGGTGATGAAACTTGCATTATTCATGTCATACCAGAATCCAAACAACAAGGAGTGGAATGGAGACACACTCATTCTCCATAAAAGAAACAAAAGTTCAAAATGATGAAATCAGCACAAAAATTCATGTGCACTTTTTTTCTGGGATAGGAAAGGGGTTTTGCTTATTGAATTCCTTCTCAAAGATGCAACCATTAATGTGGTATGATATTGTGAAACTTATAGAAAACTACAGTGTGCTATTAAAAAAAATGGAGAGGTACATTCAATAAAGGAATTGTGTTGCTCAATGACAATTTTCATGCTCATACTGCTGGTGACACTCAAACAGTGATTTAACAGATTCACTGGGAGCAATGCTGTGACTGTAGTCAAATTTATATTGGAAAAAACAAAAGAAATTTAGAAACAAGAACAAAGGAACATTTTAAGAACATAAAATACAATTAGAACGATCAGTAGTTGCCACACATTTTTGAGAGAAAAGCCACAACATAAATCCAGAACCAAAACTACTTAAAGACGCAAGGGGTAAACAACTGTCCACAAGGGAACAAATTTTCATTTCAAAAACCAGAAACAAAGTTTTCAATTTCAACATCTCCCAAAAAGATTTGTTCAGCAAGTTCCTCAAACTGCCGCCAGAGAAAACCTCTGATAAAATATCGCCTGCTATACCACAGAGAACCAGTCAATGTCCAGTTGACAATGGAGGAAAGTAGTCTTCAAAACCTGTTATGGGAAATTTAAAAGGAAGTGGCTGGCCCCATAGCTCAGTCGGTAGAGCACCTGCCTGCCATGCTAGGGGTCCCGGGTTCGGTTCCCGGCGGTGGAAATGGGGATTTTTCTCCGACCAAGATAATTCCCCATCTTCCCCAGAGTCTGGAAGTATGAATGTGTGTGTGTGTGTGATATAATGAGTACTGCTTCGATATGTTCCAAAGGAGAACGGCCGCCGATTAGACCATTGTAGTTCAAGGCGAGGTATAAATGGAACAAGTAAAAAAAAAAAAAAAAAAAAAAAGTTGTTTAGTGTCATTAATTGATGCACCTTTAAATTTAATTTCAATGGGAGCAGTTTGATTACCCAGAGCTCGGACTTGGCATCATCTTCATGCAGATGAAGTGCAAGCTACACTTCAAGCACTTTGGATCTGACAATGAAGTGAAACATGTTGTGGAGTCATGGCTATCATCACTGGTCCTACGGGGCCGGGACTAATGGGAAGTAGACCTCGGTGAGTATATCATCACTGACAGGAATTTTCTTTGCAGAAGGTATAGAAAAGTTGATCAACCGTTACGACAAGATGTGTTTGGACATTGGTGGAAATGATGCAAAAATGTATGCTCTTAGGGTATGCTCTTTAGTGTGAAAATAAAATTGGCCTGAAAAAAATTGTTTAACCCCCCCCCCCCAAAATGGTACTTACTTCCCAAACATGTTCTATATATATTGATAGTTGGTATAAGAAGGATTCTCCAGTTAGCATTTCAACAACTTGCGGTAACTTATGCTTCTCATTGTTATTACATAAAGTTATTTTAATCTAAAATTAGGCAAATGAGTCAACCTTGTATATACTTTTCTCCACTTACAAGTTTTTTGATGAAGACTAGTTTCTGGGAACCTCTTCCCTAACGTCAGTTCTGTGGTTGACTGATGATGCATCCGGTGTCTGCATCTGGCTTGGTGTTGTGCTGCTATCTAATGTCGTGGTAAGTTTGATGACGTCATCTACCGCGGGAATTTCAAAATTCATCAAGAGGTCGTGTTTCTTCGTAATAAATATGGTTTCCCAAATCTGTAGTTCCAGAGGTTTCTTTGCCTGTTTGATCGGTTCTATTTCTTGTTTTATGTTGTGATTCTTAGACCAAAAATGATGTGCTACGGCCGACTTGTCCATGTGTTTGAATTTAATATTTCTGAAGTGTTCTTTCATTCTTGTTCCTAGATTCCTTTTGGTCTTACCCACAATCCTGGCAGCTCATTTGGTAAATACCTGATAATTGAGTTTTCGGTGTGCTATTTTTTAGAGGGTGCTTTAGTAAGTTGCGGATGTTATGTTTGTTCTGAGGGGCTAATTTTATGTTGAAGCTTTTAAATATCTTTTCAAATTTATTGAAGTATTTTGGATGAAATGTAAATTTGCCATATCTGGTGTTTGGGTTTTCTAGTTTTTTTTTTTAACGTAGTAATGTCCCTTAAGTTTTTGTTTCTTTTGTGTCTGTAGATCAATTTTTTGATGAAATTTGTGTTATAGTTGTTCAATTCGGCAACCTGGTGTATGTGAGTATACTCCTGTTAATATTATTTTTTTGTTAGCGGAATGTTGATTAATCTGTGAGCCAAACTATGGAATACTGCATATTGAAATTGTATTGGGTTGAATGGGTTGCATTTAATGTAATTGTCAACATGTGTTTACTTTTCTGTATATTCCAAATTGTAATCCTGTTGGTGTTCTAATGATTTTCAAATCTAGAAAAGGTAGCCATTCATCCTGCTCTACTTCACTGGTGAAAACTATGGAGTTTTCTTGTAGGTTTAGCAACTTTATAGCATCCTCGGTTAGTCTTCTAGGGACTATAGCAAACACATCGTCGACATATCTATTCCAACATTTTAAAATATGTGGAAAGGCTTTAGTAATGTGTGTTTCCAAATTGCTTATGAACAGATTAGTTAGTAATGGTGAAAGAGGGTTACCCATAGCCAAGCCTGCTGTTTGTTGGAAGCTTTGTACCTGATAACACTTAAGTCATTACACATGAACCGACAGGTATCTTTTCTCATCGCTTCTGCTCTGCCATCACGCAAGACATAATGGCCTGCCCGCCACGTACTGTCTGTCCTGCCTGTGCACAGCTGTGAGTATGTGTCTGACTTTCACTTCTTAAAGCCCTTTATTCACCCTAAAACTCCTTTGTGACCATTTTTACCATTGTGATTATTAGTCCCGGTCATACCATTATTAGAGGTCCGAAGAATACCTATTCAAACAGAGTCAAGTGCTACCCACTGAGAATTTCTGCTAAGAATCCGCTTTCTTGCGTCCCTTTTTGTTAAAAGTATTCAACTCAAATGCACATGCATGCATTTCACAAAGATACAAGATTCCTTTGAACTCCATTACAATTCCTTACTCATTGAAATCCTTTAATTTTAGTATCAATGTGATATAAATTACAAAATTGAGCTATTACCTCAAAATATTAAATAAAGACTTTGTGTATACATTTATAAAATATCTTAAAAAGTTAATTGTCATAGTAATTATAATATTCCTTTATGCTATAAAAACAATGGAGTGCAAGAAGTTTTTTGAGACAAATCCTAAATTGATACAGTGCAGGTATTTGCTTCAGATAATTGGGTTATTTGTTATAAAGCTGGAGGCCAATATAAACAAAACTTTTTTTCAAAAGAACTTGTGCTATGTGTGATTATATGAAGGTTATCTTTTCTTCTGATATGAGAATGTATCTGTTAGTTTGTTGTGTACATCCTGAGATTAGTTTTTATGTAGCATAATGTTTCATATATGTAAATACAGGCTAGGGGCAATATACTTAATTCCTTTAATAGTGGTCTACAACTGGTTCTTTTATTAACATGTAGTATTATCCTAATTGCCCGTTTACGCATTTTATATTAGAAAAATTAGTATATGTTAGACTAAAAGCTTTTTTGGAAAAAAATAAAATATTAAATGATTGCCAACATGGTTTTAGAAAAAATTTATCAACAATTACAGCTGTAACCACATTAGTAAATGAAATAGCACTAAATTTAGATTTACAAAAAAATACTGCTGCAATAATGTGTGACATTTCGAAGGCTTTTGACTGCGTAAGTCATCAAATTCTTTTAAAAAAACTTGAATATTATAATATAAAAGATCAAAACTTAAAGTGGTTTCATTCATACCTGTCCAATCGCAAACAAAGTGTAATTAGTAAATGTAGCATTGGAATTTATAAATCAAAATGGAGAGAAAATACCAGTGGTGTACCGCAAGGCTCTGTGCTAGGTCCTCTGCTTTATATACTTTACACTAACGATTTACCTCAAAGTATAAATGGGTATCCAATATTGTATGCAGATGACACATCAGTTATTCTACAAAATATAAGTCATAATAGTTTGCAAACTGATATAAGCAATGCATTAAATAACTTAGACAAATGGTTCACTGATAATGGTATGAGCTTAAATAAAACAAAAACTAGTATTATACAATTTAAAACTGTTGCTAATGCTAATCTGAAACAAGATAATGTAGACAATAATAATAGTTCTACAATAAAGGGTTATAGTAAGATATTAGGAATGCACATAGATGAATGCTTAAAATGGAATATCCATATTGAACATATAACCAAAAAATTGAATTCGGCCTGCTATAACATGTTATGCCTGACAAATATGATGAATATAGAAACAAAAAAAATTGTATATTACAGCTATTTTCATTCGATCTTGGCCTATGGTATAATATTGTGGGGAAATGCATCGGGATGGGAAACTGTTTTTAAAATTCAAAAAAAGGTAATACGTATAATGTTACATGCTAACTTTAAAGATTCATGCAAACCACTATTCAAAAAATTAAAAATTCTAACAATGCCCTCAGTATATATTTTAGAGTTATCCACCTATGTATATAAAAATTATGAGAAATTTATCCAAAAACAAAATCGTCATCATTACGGCACTCGGAAAGAGTCCAGCATAAAATACCCCATGCATAGATTAACATTATATGAAAAAACACCCCATTATATGGGTATAAAAATATACAATAAATTACCTCAACGACTCAAAGAAATAAAAACTCTGAAACTATTTAATAAAAGTGTAAAAGATCTGTTATTACATAAGACATATTACTCCATACAGGAATTCATGGATGACACAATATCATAACTACTTGTAATTGATAATTATTTATTTATTTATATATTATTTGTTATTTATTATTATTTCATATTATTATTTATTATTATTACTTGTAATTGATAATTTATGTACATATACATTAGAATTAGTTTTTCTTTTTCTTTCTTTTAAATTTCTTTTATGTATAACTTGACGACTCACCAGTTTACCAGCTAGGCTGACAATGTAAACGTTATGTGACAATAAAGATTCTATTCTATTCTATTCTATTCTTATAAAATAGATTTTGCTTCTGTTGAATTACTTCAAAATAATATTCCAAAGCTAAGAATAGATTGAGAATATGCATGATATAAACATAAAACTGATTTCAAATCCATGATTTTTGAAATGACTGTGATAGCATAAGTTATTGCAATCAATTTTTGTTATAGCTTTTGAATGTGAGCCGACCATTTTAAATTATTATCCACCCATACCCCTAAAAATTTTGTACTATCTATTGACTCATTAGCTTCCTTTTAATGTTGTATTTGTAGATTAAAAGCAGTAATTTAATAGGTTGGTTTCCACTTTTTCAAATTGCTATCCTTTAATAGGTCTTCCATGCCCTTTGTGTGTTTTGCTTTTTCCAAAATTGCTAGTTTATTCTCCTTATCTGCTTTAGTGCATATTACTGGTTTGCCTTAAATAGTTTTTTTTAATTAATTTGGTTGTCACTGTTACTAAATTCCTACAAACACACATAATGTTTTACCAGTTAAATCAATTTATTCACTATTCCCTTTGAATCAGGACTTCACACATTATTCCCAGAAAATTTCAAATACAGGTTTTATTTACCATGTAAATATCTTTAATGTATGACATTTTAATAGCCATTTTCTGAGGAAATAAAGATTGTTAAAAAAGGTACCACATAAAGGTTAGATTGGGTTGGGGTATTTTCTTTAAACTAAATAAAGAATACAAAGAAGTGCAAAAGCTTATGATTGAAAATTGGTTGATTCATAATGTACTTAATTTCCTTTCATAATTTACCTTAAGAATAGAATAGAATCTTTATTGTCACATAACGTTTACATTGTCAGCCTAGCTGGTAAACTGGTGAGTCGTCAAGTTATACATAAAAGAAATTTAAAAGAAAGAAAAAGAAAAACTAATTCTAATGTATATGTACATAAATTATCAATTACAAGTAATAATAATAAATAATAATATTAAATAATAATAAATAACAAATAATATATAAATAAATAAATAATTATCAATTACAAGTAGTTATGATATTGTGTCATCCATGAATTCCTGTATGGAGTAATATGTCTTATGTAATAACAGATCTTTTACACTTTTATTAAATAGTTTCAGAGTTTTTATTTCTTTGAGTCGTTGAGGTAATTTATTGTATATTTTTATACCCATATAATGGGGTGTTTTTTCATATAATGTTAATCTATGCATGGGGTATTTTATGCTGGACTCTTTCCGAGTGCCGTAATGATGACGATTTTGTTTTTGGATAAATTTCTCATAATTTTTATATACATAGGTGGATAACTATAACATATATACTGAGGGCATTGTTAGAATTTTTAATTTTTTGAATAGTGGTTTGCATGAATCTTTAAAGTTAGCATGTAGCATTATACGTATTACCTTTTTTTGAATTTTAAAAACAGTTTCCCATCCCGATGCATTTCCCCACAATATTATACCATAGGCCAAGATCGAATGAAAATAGCTGTAATATACAATTTTTTTTTTGTTTCTATATTCATCATATTTGTCAGGCATAACATGTTATAGCAGGCCGAATTCAATTTTTTGGTTATATGTTCAATATGGATATTCCATTTTAAGCATTCATCTATGTGCATTCCTAATATCTTACTATAACCCTTTATTGTAGAACTATTATTATTGTCTACATTATCTTGTTTCAGATTAGCATTAGCAGCAGTTTTAAATTGTATAATACTAGTTTTTGTTTTATTTAAGCTCATACCATTATCAGTGAACCATTTGTCTAAGTTATTTAATGCATTGCTTATATCAGTTTGCAAACTATTATGACTTATATTTTTAAGGTATGGTGTACTAAACTTTTGCGGTGTTTTTCAGGAGACACCTGCATTTTATTGGTAATAACTGAATATTCTATTTAATTATTGTTTACCACCATGGGTAACAATTACATGTCTACCTAGTTATCTGCAGGTTTGAATCTGAGTTTGAGGAGTTGTCTGGTTAAGCATACTTATGAATTAAAAGATGCCAATAATAGAAAATCATTGGGTAGTTGGCATAAGCAACTCCTTTATGGTTATCAAAATTTGGTTTTTGTGACTTGATAAGTTTAGTTGTTTAGTGATGGTTGTAAATGTACATGATGTGAAAGACAAGGTTCTGAAAATTGCAAATACACAATAAGTACAAAATTATAATAATAAGTCTTCATTAGGAAGCAGTGAAAGATTAGAAAGAGATCTTCAACCAAAATAGCAGAACTAAGACAATCTTAAAACTAACGCATTGAAAACAGATTCTTGAAATTTATTAAAAAATGTTAAAGAGAAATTAACAATGTAAAATTAGCATAGTAAATCTATAAATATTAAAAGCAGAAGCATTATTAACAGTGAAGTATTCTTCATATTTGAGTTTGATTTATGAGTCACTATGTTTACACTCAAACTTCACTTACTTGTTGTTGTATAATTGAAACGTTTTCAGGATCACCAAACAGCTGAGGATGAGATCGAATGATCTTGAAAACGTTTCAGTTATACAACAAGAAAGTGAAGTTTGAGTGTAAACATAGTGGCTCATTAATCAAACTGAAATAGTAAATCTAGCTTGAGTATTGATTAATGAATCAATATGATTCTTCTTATGAAACCATGAGCGGTGCAGAGGAAGAAATTTGTAAAAATATATTGTAAGAATTGAAGGAATTTGTGTCAGAACCGGGGAAATTTAAGTTATGATTGCCCACCCCGGTAGTGTAGATGGTAGCATGTCTGACTCACGTTCAAGAGGTCCCGAGTTCGAATCTCGGTCAGGGTGAGTTACATGAATAAGGTTTTCTCAAGGGTTTTCCTTTATCCTTCAAGGCGAATGTCAGGTAACTCTAAGCTCCATGGACTCATTTGAGCATCATTTCACCCAATTTATTCACCGTCTGATATGACTTAACGTTGGAGGATATAAATTGAGATTGAATTTGAGCACCAATTATATTCATTTATTATTGTGAATAAATTAAATCTAATGGGGCATTTTAATACTGGAATTATTGACTGATAAGGTTAGTTATTTTAGTAAAGAAATGATAGACAAAAAATTGAAACAAATAATTTCTGTATGTTATAATCAGTGTACAATGTAAGACGCCAGAGTGTTAATTTAATCAGCAAAGTCATTAGATTGTCAAGTTCTGTATTAAAGAAAAGCATATTTGAGTCAGTGTAGCTAAGGCAATTAGATGACCATGTAAAATCAGTCAGTAAGAAATTCACTTTGTCAAGGTTCCACTTCCTGGAATTCAGTACATTCAGAGCTGCAAATATGCATGTATACATATTTCTGACAATTATAAAGAGAGGAATTCTTAGAATTTAACAAGTGACAGTAAAAGGTTTACTTCAGATGCAAGTATGCAGCTTAGCAGTTGGTAACATGTAAGTAGGATATTTCATGTGGTAATAACAAAGTATACAGAGCTTTATGTTGGCAAAAGAGTGTAGATTACTAAAATTCATGTCTTTTATTTTGTGTTATGTAATTTGTGACAGTCTCACAGAAGTGTTTTACTATGATCGATTATTGGCAGTCTATATTGCCTAAAGACCAGATATATGAGGCGTGTATGGAAAGTCTGTACCGTTTCATTCTAGCGGCATCACAGTGCTGTAATTGGCATTGCAAAAGTGTTCACTAGTCTTCCTTCTTCACTGGCTCTCAACTGACACCATTTGGATTGCTCTATGTTATGTTTTCTGTTTGCTATGCACATTTAAAATGTTTATGACAATTACTGATTCTGAAAGTAGTCTTCAAAACGTGTTCTGGGAAATTTAAAAATAAGTGTTGTTTAGTGTCATTAATTGATGCACCTTTAAATTTAAATTTCAATGGGAACAGTTTTATCACCCACAGCTCGGACTTGGCACCATCTTCATGCAGATAAAGTGCAAGCTACACTTCAAGCACTTTGGATCTGACAATGAAGTGAAACATGCTGTGGAGTCATGGCTATCATCACTGGCAGGAATTTTCTTTGCAGAAGGTATAGAAAAGTTGATCAGCCGTTACGACAACCCCCTAAAATGGTACTTACTTCCCAAACATGCTTCATATATATTGATAGTTGGTATAAGAAGGATTCTCCAGTCAGCATTTCAACAACTTGCTGTAACTTACGCTTCTCATTGTTATTACAAAAAGTTATTTTAATCTAAAATTAGGCAAATGAGTCAACCTTGTATATACTTTTCTCCACTTACAAGTTTTTTGATGAAGACTAGTTTCTGGGAACCTATTCCCTATCGTCAGTTCTGTGGTTGACTGGTAAGTCTGATGACGTCATCTACCGCGGGAATTTCAAAATTCATCAAGAGGTCCTGTTTCTTCGTAATGAATACGTTTTCCCAAATCTGTAGTTCCAGAGGTTTCTTTGCCTGTTTGATCAGTTCTATTTCTTGTTTTATGTTGTGATTCTCAGACCAAAAGTGATGTGCTACGGCCGACTTGTCCATGTGTTTGAATTTAATATTTCTGAAGTGTTCTTTCATTCTTGTTCCCAAGATTCCTTTTGTTCTTACCAATGTATATCTTATCACAATCCTGGCAGCTTATTTGGTAAATGCCTGATAATTGAGTTTTCGGTGTGCTATTTCTTAGAGGGTGGTTTAGTAAGTTGCAGATGTTGTGTTTGTTCTGAGGGGCTAATTTTATGTTGAAGCTTCTAAATATCTTTTTAAATTTTTTGAAGTATTTTGGATGAAATGTAAATTTGCCATATCTGGTGTTTGGGTTTTCTAGTTTTTTTTAACGTAGTAATGTCCCTTAAGTTTTTGTTTCTTTTGTGTCTGTAGATCAATTTTTTGATGAAATTTGTGTTATATTTGTTCAATTCGGCAACCTGGTGTATGTGAGTGTACTCCCGTTAATATTCTGTTTTTGTTAGCGGAATGTTGATTAATCTGTGAACCAAACAATGGAATACTGCATATTGATATTGTACTGAGTTGAATGGTTTGCATTTAATGTACAAAAGTGAATTGAGAATATATTGACACATTGCTTCACTCACACTGTTTATTCACAGGACATGTTTCAAGAGCTCTTGCTCCTATCCTCAGCTGATACTCGATTCATACTTTATACTATATTTATACTTTGTGCATTTAATGTAGTTGTCAACATTGTGTTTACTGTTCTGTATATTCCAAATTCTAATCCTGTTGGTGTTCTAATGATTTTCAAATCTAGAAAAGGTAGCCATTCATCCTGCTCTACTTCACTGGTGAAAACTATGGAATTTTCTTGTAGGTTTAGCAACTTTATAGCATCCTCGGTTAGTCTTCTAGGGACTATAGCAAACACATTGTCGACATATCTATGTCAACATTTTAAAATATGTGGAAAGGCTTTAGTAATGTGTGTTTCCAAATTGCTTATGAACAGATTAGTTAGTAATGGTGAAAGAGGGTTACCCATGGCCAAGCCTGGTGTTTGTTGGAAGCTTTGTACGTGATAACACTTAAGTCATTACATATGAACCGACAGGTATCTTCTCTCATCGCTTCTGCTCTGCCATCACCCAAGACATAATGGCCTGCCCGCCACGTACTGTCTGTCCTCCCTGTGCACAGCTGCGTGTATGTGACTGACTTTCACTTCTTGAAGCCCTTTATTCACCCTAAAACTCCTTTGTGACCATTTTTACCATTGTGATTATTTGTCCCGGTCATGCCATTATTAGAGGTCCGAAGAATACCTATTCAAACAGAGTCAAGTGCTACCACTGAGAATTTCTGCTAAGAGTCCACTTTCTTCCATCCCTTTTTGTAAAACTATTCAACTCAAATGCACATGCATGCATTTCACAAAGATACAAGATTCCTTTGAACTCCATTACAATTCCTTACTCATTGCAATCCTTTAATTTTAGTATCAATGTGATATAAATTACAAAATTGAGCTATTACCTCAAAATATTAAATAAAGACTTTGTGTATACATTTATAAAATATCTTAAAAAGTTAATTGTCATAGTAATTATAATATTCCTTTATGCTATAAAAACAATGGAGTGAAAGAAGTTTTTTGAGACAAATCCTAAATTGATACAGTGCAGGTATTTGCTTCAGATAATTGGGTTATTTGTTATAAAGCTGGAGGCCAATATAAACAAAACTTTTTTTCAAAAGAACTTGTGCTATGTGTGATTACATGAAGGTTATCTTTTCTTCTGGTATCATGAGAATGTATCTGTTAGTTTGTTGTGTACATCCTGAGATTAGTTTTTATGTAGCATAATGTTTCATATATGTAAATACAGGATAGGGGCAATATATTTAATTCCTTAAATAGTGGTCTACAACTGGTTCTTTTATTAACATGTAGTATTATCCTAATTGCCCGTTTATGCATTTTGAAAATAGATTTTGCTTCTGTTGAATTACCCCAAAATAATATTCCAAAGCTAAGAATAGATTGAGAATATGCATGATATAAAGATAAAACTGATTTCAAATCCATGATTTTTGAAATGACTGTAATAGCATAAGTTATTGCAATCAATTTTTGTTATAGCTTTTGAATGTGAGCCGACCATTTTAATTTATTATCCACCCATACCCCTAGAAATTTTGTACTATCTATTGACTCATTTGCTTCCTTTTAATGTTGTATTTGTAGATTAAAAGCAGTAATTTAATAGTTTGGTTTCCACTTTTTCAAATTGCTATCCTTTAATAGGTCTTCCATGCCCTTTGTGTGTTCTGCTTTTACCAAAATTGCTAGTTTATTCTCCTTATCTGCTTTAGTGCATATTACTGGTTTGCCTTAAATAGTTTTTTTTTAATTAATTTGGTTGTCACTGTTACTAAATTCCTACAAACATGCATAATGTTTTACCAGTTAAATCAAGTTATTCACTATTCCTTTTGAATCAGGACCTCACACATTATTCCCAGAAAATTTCAAATACAGGTTTTATTTACCATGTAAATATCTTTAATGTATGACATTTTAATAGCCATTTTTTGAGGAAATAAAAAATGTTAAAAAAAGTACCACATAAAGGTTAGATTGGGTTGGGGTATTTTCTTTAAAATGTTCATGTCACATCTTAGGAAGATACTTCACTTACTAATGAAGGTAAAGATGAAATACTTCACTTTACAAAGGATGTTAAAGATACTGAAGTCATGTTAATTATAACCATAAACTTTAAAATGAGAGATTAAAGGTCTTTATTGATCATTTCAGGACATATCCAAAACTCAGTTCTTCAAGAGATATAGGAAAACAAGTAGTTGAGGATTGGAAGATCTTAAAAAAAAATGTGTTCTATTCACGTGGTTTTTCTTTACTATCATTTATTTTTATATAGCTTCTGCAATGTAGGCCTTGGAATTTGATAAACTTTCAGTAACATAATGAGAAACAACTGAATAGCCACAACACTTAAAATTAACAAACAGTTGACAAATTCAAACCAATAATATATGAAAATGACTGTAGTTGTTTAAAATAAATTGGTGGCTTAAAATTTTCTACATTTTCTGTGTATAAGATTTTGCATATACCAGTTATACAAAATTCTTTGTAAATGAAGAGGATTTTACAGGATATTTACAGAGAATATATGATGTACAGTTTATTTGTCTTCTAAATATCTTACATATATATGGTGTTTTAATTAAAAGGACGAGCCATTTTTCAGGAAATTAAGAATCTTCAACAATTTTCCATGTGAAGGTTAGTTTGGCTGGAGGAATTTTTCTTGAAAATCTTAGTTTCACGTTTTTTAAATATACTGGATTTAAATTCAGATTTAATATATATATTATTTATTATTTGGATTTAGACACAGACACACAAGGATCTGTTTCTAAAAAGTATTTATTTTTTAATTATAGAGACTTCGAAACATGGATTTCTTATATAATCTCAATATTGTATTTTTGATTGGAAAGTAGTACTTCTATCTACTAGGTACATGGAAGAGAAAATAAAATTCAGTCATTGGACTATATAAATTTTGATATGGGCAGTGATGGATTTAGAAGGCTGAGATTGTTGTAAAAGACCTTACATTAGTTACGGTTAATGTAGATTAGAATTTTCATCAACTAAATAAAGAATACAAAGAAGTGCAAAACCTTACAATTGAAAATTGGTTGATTCATAATGTACCTAATTTCCTTTCATAATTTACCTTAAGGTATGGTGTACTAAACTTTTGCGGTGTTTTTCAGGAGACATCTGCATTTTATTTGTAATAACTGAATATTCTATTTAATTATTGTTTACCACCATGGGTAACAATTACATGTCTACCTAGTTATCTGCAGGTTTGAATGAGTTTGAGAGTTGTCTGGTTGAGCATACTTATGAATTAAAAGATGCCAATAATAGAAAATCATTGGGTAGCTGGCATAAGCAGCTCCTTTATGGTTATCAAAATTTGGTTTTGTGACTTGATAAGTTGAGTTGTTTAGTGATGGTTGTAAATGTACATGATGTGAAAGACAAGGTTCTGAAAATTGCAAATACAGCATAAGTACAAAATTATAATAATAAGTCTTCATTAGGAAGCAGTGAAAGATTAGAAAGAGTGCTTCAACCAAAATACCAGAACTAAGACAATCTTAAAACTAACACATTGAAAACAGATTCTTGAAATTTATTAAATAAATGTTAAAGAGAAATTAACAATTTAAAATTAGCATAGTAAATCTATAAATATTAAAAGCAGAAGCATTATTAACAGTGAAGTATTCTTCATATTTGAGTTTGATTTATGAGTCACTATGTTTACACTCAAACTTCACTTACTTGTTGTTGTATAACTGAAACGTTTTCAAGATCACCAAACAGCTGAGGATGAGATCAAATGATCCTGAAAACGTTTCAGTTATACAACAAGTAAGTGAAGTTTGAGTGTAAACATAGTGACTCATAAATCAAACTGAAATAGTAAATCTAGCTTGAGTATTGATTAATGAATCAATATGATTCTTCTTATGAAACCATGAGTGATGCAGAAGAAGAAATTTGTAAAAATATATTTTAAGAATTGAAGGAATTGGTGTCAGAACCAGGGAAATTTAAAGTTAAGATTGCTCACCTCGGTAGTGTAGATGGTAGCATGTCTGACTCACGTTCAAGAGGTCCCGAGTTCGAATCTCGGTCAGGGTGAGTTACATGAATAAGGTTTTCTCAAGGGTTTTCCTTTATCCTTCAAGGCGAATGTCAGCTCTAAGCTCTAAGCTCCATGGACTCATTTGAGCATCATTTCACACAATTTATTCACCTTCTGATATGACTTAACGTTGGAGGATATAAATTGAGATTGAATTTGAGCACCAACTATATTCATTTATTATTGTGAATAAATTAAATCTAATGGGGCATTTTAATACTGGAATTATTGACTGATAAGGTTAGTTATTTTAGTAAAGAAATGATAGACAAAAAATTGAAACAAATAATTTCCGTATGTTACAATCAGTGTACAATGTAGGATGCCAGAGTGTTAATTTAATCAGCGAAGTCATTAGATTGTCAAGTTCTGTATTAAAGAAAAGCATATTTGAGTCAGTGTAGCTAAGGCAATTAGATGACCATGTAAAATCAGTCAGTAAGAAGTTCATTTTGTCAAGGTTCCACTTCCTGGAATTCAGTACATTCAGAGCTGCAAATATGCATGTATACATATTTCTGACAACTATAAAGAGAGGAAATTCTTAGAATTTAACAAGTGACAGTAAAAGGTTTACTTCAGATGCAAGTATGCAGCTTAGCAGTTGGTAACATGTAAGTAGGATATTTCATGTGGTAATAACAAAGTATACAGAGCTTTATGTTGGCAAAAGAGTGTAGATTACTAAAATTCATGTCTTTTATTTTGTGTTATGTAATTTGTGACAGTCTCACAGAAGTGTTTTACTATGATCGATTATTGGCAGTCTATATTGCCTAAAGACCAGATATATGAGGCGTGTATGGAAAGTCTGTACCGTTTCATTCTAGCGGCATCACAGTGCTGTAATTGGCATTGCAAATGTGTTCACTAGTCTTCCTTCTTCACTGGCTCTCAACTGACACCATTTGGATTGCTCTATGTTATGTTTTCTGTTTGCTATGCACATTTAAAATGTTTATGACAATTACTGATTCTGAAAGTAGTCTTCAAAACGTGTTCTGGGAAATTTAAAAGTAAGTGTTGTTTAGTGTCATTAATTGATGCACCTTTAAATTTAAATTTCAATGGGAACAGTTTTATCACCCACAGCTCGGACTTGGCACCATCTTCATGATGATAAAGTGCAAGCTACACTTCAAGCACTTTGGATCTGACAATGAAGTGAAACATGCTGTGGAGTCATGGCTATCATCACTGGCAGGAATTTTCTTTGCAGAAGGTATAGAAAAGTTGATCACCCACTACAACAAGATGTGTTTGTACATTGGTGGAAATGATGCAAAAAAGTATGCTCCTAGGGTATGCTCTTTAGTGTGAAAATAAATTTGGCCTGAAAAAATTGTTTTACTTTCTTGCCCCCCCCTAAAATGGTACTTACTTCCCTCATATATATTGATAGTTGGTATAAAAAGGATTCTCCAGTTAGCATTTCAACAACTTGCGGTAACTTATGCTTCTCATTGTTATTAAAAAAAGTTATTTTAATCTAAAATTAGGCAAATTAGTCAACCTTGTATATACTTTTCTCCACTTACAAGTTTTTTGATGAAGACTAGTTTCTGGGAACCTATTCCCTATCGTCAGTTCTGTGGTTGACTGGTAAGTTTGATGACGTCATCTACCGCGGGAATTTCAAAATTACTCAAGAGGTCCTGTTTCTTCGTAATAAATATGTTTTCACAAATCTGTAGTTCCAGATGTTTCTTTGCCTGTATGATCAATTCTATTTCTTGTTTTATGTTATGATTCTCTGTGCTACGGCCGACTTTTCCATGTGTTTGAATTTAATATTTCTGAAGTGTTCTTTCATTCTTGTTCCCAAGATTCCTTTTGTTCTTACCAATGTATATCTTATCACAATCCTGGCAGCTTATTTGGTAAATGCCTGATAATTGAGTTTTCGGTGTGCTATTTCTTAGAGGGTGGTTTAGTAAGTTGCAGATGTTGTGTTTGTTCTGAGGGGCTAATTTTATGTTGAAGCTCTTAAATATCTTTTCAAATTTTTTGAAGTATTTTGGATGAAATGTAAATTTTCCATTTCTGGTGTTTGGGTTTTCTAGTTTTTTTTTTTAACGTAGTAATGTCCTTTAAGTTTTTGTTTCTTTTGTGTCTGTAGATAAATTTTTTGATGAAATTTGTGTTATAGTTGTTCAATTCGGCAACCTGGTGTATGTGAGTGTACTCCTGTTCATATTATTTTTTAGTTAGCGAATGTTGATTAATCTGTGAGTCAAACTATGTAATACTGCATATTGATGTTGTACTGGTTTGAATGGGTTGCATTTAATGTAATTGTCAACATGTGTTTACTTTTCTGTATATTCCAAATTGTAATCCTGTTGGTGTTCTAATGATTTTCAAATCTAGAAAAGGTAGCCATTCATCCTGCTCTACTTCAATGGTGAAAACTATGGATTTTTCTTGTAGGTTTAGCAACTTTATAGCATCCTCGGTTAGTCTTCTAGGGACTATAGCAAACACATCATCAACATATGTATGCCAACATTTGAAAATATGTGGAAAGGCTTTAGTAATGTGTGTTTCCAAATTGCTCATGAACAGATTAGCTAGTAATGGTGAAAGAGGGTTACCCATGGCCAAGCCTGCTGTTTGTTGGAAGCTTTGTACGTGATGACACTTGAGTCGTTACATATGAACCGACAGGTATCTTTTCTCATCACTTCTACTCTGCCATCACTCAAGACAGAATGGCCTGCCCGCCACGGACTGTCTGTCCTCCCTGTGCACAGCTGCGTGTGTGTGTCTAACTTTCACTTCTTGAAGTCCTTTATTCACACTAAAACTCCTTTGTGACTATTTTTTCTATTGTGATTATTAGTCTCGGTCATGCCATTATTAGGGGTCCGAAGAATACCTATTCAAACAGAGTCAAGTGCTACCCACTGAGAATTTCTGCTAAGAATCCACTATCTTCCATTCCTTTTTGTTAAAACTATTCAACTCAACTGCACATGCACGCGTTTCACAAAGATACAAGATTTCTTTGAACTCCATTACAATTCCTTACTCATTGCAATCCATTAATTTCAGTATCAATGTGGTATAAATTACAAAATTGAGCTATTACCTCAAAATATTAAATAAAGACTTTGTGTATACATTTATAAAATATCTTAACAAATTAATTGTCAAAGTAATTATAATATTTCTTTATGCTATAAAAACAATGGAGTGCAAGAAGTTTTTTGAGACAAATCCTAAATTGATGCAGTGCAAGTATTTGCTTCAGATAATTGGGTAATTTGTTATAAAGCTGGAGGCCAGTATATACAAAACTTTTTTCAAAAGAACTTGTGCTATGTGTGATTATATGAAGGTTATCTTTTCTTCTGAGATCATGAGAATGTATCTGTGAGTTTGTTGTGTACATACTGAGATTAGTTTTTATCTAGCATAATGTTTCATATATGTAAATACAGGATAGGGGCAATATATTTAATTCCTTAAATAGTGGACTACAACTGGTTCCTTTATTAACATGCAGTATAGTATTACCGTAATTACCTGTTTATGCATTTTAAAAATAGATTTTTCTCCTGTTGAATTACCTCAAAATATTATTCCAAAGCTAAGAAGATTGAAAATATGCATGATATAAAGATAAAACTGATTTTAAATCCATTATTTTTGAAATGACTGTTATAGTATAAGTTATTTTACTCAGTTTTTGTGATAGCTTTTGAATGTGAGCCGACCATTTTGAATTAGTATCCACCCATACCCCTAGAAATTTTGTACTATCTCTTGACTCATTTGCTTCCTTTTAATGTTGTATTTGTAGATTAAAAGCAGTAATTTAATAGGTTCTTCTGCACTTTTTCAAATTGCTATCCTTTAATAGGTCTTCCATGCCCTTTGTGTGTTCTGCATTTTCCAAAATTACTAGTTTATTCTCCTTATCTGCTTTAGTGCATATCACTGGTTTGCCTTAAATAGTTTTTTTTTTAATTAATTTGGATGCCACTGTTCCTAAATTCCTCCAAACACGCATAATGTTTTACCAGTTAAATCAAGTTATTTACTATTCCTTTTGAATCAGGACCTCACACATTATTCCCAGGAAATTTCAAATACAGATCTTATTTACCATGTAAATATCTTTAATGTATGACATTTTAATAGCCATTTTTTGAGGAAATCAAAAATGTTAAAAAAAGTACCACATAAAGGTTAGATTGGGTTGGGGTATTTTCTTTAAAATGTTCATGTCACATCGTAGGAAGATGAGGGTAAAGATGAAATTGTGAACTACTATTAGACTTGCTGTATGCTTAGTGGTTTAGTGATATGAGTAGTGAATTTAAGAACAGTATATATATATGTGAATTTCTGAATAAAGGATATAATTATATATTTTAATAATTTTTTTTAAAACAGTGTTACAAAATAGGTAAAGTCACATTTTGTTGAAGTAGATAAATAAAAATAGTTTATGTCAAAGTTTATTAATACCCATATATGCACTGAATGTACATTCCAACTAGAAAACCCAACCTGCATAGTGGCTAGTATGTTTTTATAATTTTTATTTGGATTGTTGTAGGCCAGAGGAAAAGTCGGATTTTGATTTCATGGATGAAATGACTTCTCCAAAATTTACTCCAAGGAGAACTTGTGATAGTGGTCTGAAAGGCAGTGCAAAGAAAAGAACCACCAGCTTGTCTGGTGTATTGTCCAATATTCGACGTCATCGTCAACTGGAAGAAATGGAGAAGCAAGCCTCAGAGAGTGCATCAAACAATTCTTGAGGAAAAGACAACAGTGGAGTATACCAGCAGTAGCTATGTTGGAGGATCCCTTAGGTTTGGAGAAACTAGATGCGCTGCATTGCTTATAGTGCCAGCACAAGTGCGGGGGTACATATAATCCCGAATTTTGTGCTGTTGATCCTTTTACTCCAGCACTTGACTCTGCTAGTTCCCAGGCTGACGACTGATTTAGCCTTTGCCCCAGACCTGGCTGCACCTTGCATTTAGACACTGGCTTCATTTACCTCGGGTTTCTCTGCATCCTCATTTTCCTGCTTGACTGTGTCTTCGCTTATTTGAAGATAACGTATTTTCAGGCCACTGTAATCCTTTTTCTCTTCAGCACATCCCTGACTCTCTTCATATTATTTATTATTGCTTTCCTTGGTTTCTTCTAGTTCAGAGGTCTGTACAAGTTGAGTTTCTTCCCTTTTATTGACATGTTTTAAATATTTGGCCAATTCATTAACTGTTTGAAACTTCTTTATTTTGGATCTTCTTTGTTCCTTTTTTGCAAAGAATTGATCTAAATTTGCCAGTTGTTATGCATACTCTTCTGATTATAACTGAAAAACGGTGCTTACTTGTATATTTCATATTTAACGTAGAATTTTGTAGATTACATGTTATTTTAAACCGAAATGTAGAATATGAATTCTTAGCAAAAAAGGATCGAAGAAGATACAAAATAAGAACATTGTAATTATTGTAGTCCATATCTTAAACAAAACATGTAATGTCTTCCTATGAGTGTTATATTAATGTAATGTCTTGTTTAAACATCAAATAGAAGTATTAAATTGAACAGTTAAAAAAATGAGTGCTGTTTTCTCTTAACTACTTACTCATATGATAAACTTTCATTTATACTTTGTATGAAAAAAATTCTATTCCAATTTAAATTGCATCTTCATTAGTTTCCGTTAGAGGCTTTGTAACATCTGTAACAATGCTCTGAAGCATTCTCTTTGGGGAGGTAAGGGTATCACCCATTTGAACAGAATACTTGTTCAAAAAATGAGCTTCATAAGACTAGATGACCTGGAGAACTGTGTACAAAATTGAATAACTGGAGGAGTCTGGCAGAAATCACTGGACAACAGAATCATGGCTCTACCAAAAGTGTTTTGTTATGAAGATCCTTCAATATTCTGTCCAGTGCCTCTAGTGAACTCTTATGGGCCATTGTGCATTCCTCGATGAATTGGCATATCTATAGAATTTTCACCATTGCACTGTTTTTGGCAATGTGTCAAACTGCTGTCTTTTGCTTATTTATTATTATTATTATTATTATTATTATTATTATTATTATTATTATTATTATTATTATTATTATTATTATTATTATTATTATTATTATTATTATTATTATTATTATTATTATTATTATTATTATTATTATTATTATTATTATTATTATTATTATTATTATTATTATTATTATTATTATTATTATTATTATTATTATTATTATTATTATTATTATTATTATTATTATTATTATTATTATTATTATTATTATTATTATTATTATTATTATTATTATTATTATTATTATTATTATTATTATTATTATTATTATTATTATTATTATTATTATTATTATTATTATTATTATTATTATTATTATTATTATTATTATTATTATTATTATTATTATTATTATTATTATTATTATTATTATTATTATTATTATTATTATTATTATTATTATTATTATTATTATTATTATTATTATTATTATTATTATTATTATTATTATTATTATTATTATTATTATTAATATTATTATTATTATTATTATTATTATTATTATTATTATTATTATTATTATTATTATTATTATTATTATTATTATTATTATTATTATTATTATTATTATTATTATTATTATTATTATTATTATTATTATTATTATTATTATTATTATTATTATTATTATTATTATTATTATTATTATTATTATTATTATTATTATTATTATTATTATTATTATTATTATTATTATTATTATTATTATTATTATTATTATTATTATTATTATTATTATTATTATTATTATTATTATTATTATTATTATTATTATTATTATTATTATTATTATTATTATTATTATTATTATTATTATTATTATTATTATTATTATTATTATTATTATTATTATTATTATTATTATTATTATTATTATTATTATTATTATTATTATTATTATTATTATTATTATTATTATTATTATTATTATTATTATTATTATTAATTTTGTGTTTTTAGTTAACGTCCAACGTTAAGTCATATCAAATGATGAATGAAATTGGTGAAATGATACTCAGATGAGCCCAGTTCATAGAGCTAAGAATTACCTGACAGTCATATCTCAGCATAACAGAAAACCCTCAAAATAACCTGATGCAGATAATTCACCCTGACTGAAATTCAAACTTGGGAACTCTTGAACATCAGGGAGAAGCCTTACCACGTACGCTACAGAGTTGGACAGGTGTCTCATTGATTTTTATGTTAAATGACAATTTCAAGGCAGAATGTGTAGTTCGTCCACCTTCTAACAAAGTTGTTGATATTCCAGATGCCAATGCTAAGACAATTTCATTCTGCAATAGAATCATCGCCAAAAGCAGTGAAATTAAAAATGTTTTTTCCAGTTCCTCTGGGAGCATCCAGGAAGTGAGTTCTACCAGTTTAATTGTTTATAGCTTCTAGTAAAGGGTCGTATGCATTCTTTTGGTTATGATCCTAAGGGTGCGTTTTATCAGAGCCTCATTCTGACACATGGGTCCAAAGGTTAGCTTTTCACTTCTGCTTGTGAACCATTCTCACACTATGTCATGAAACGGTACTCTCATCCTCGAGTTGATTAATTAACTGTTAAGGAATATATGGAAGATTAATTGAATGTTAAAGGAATATATGCATGTATTAAAACAAATATCTTGTTTGCATTGTCAAGTTTGTTGCGAACTCTGAGCGGTAGGATTTTTCTCCCCTAGGAATGCCAGCCCCAACCATAAATTTTAAGGGTCGCATCCGGTGTTTATTTTCAAGCATAGTTTTGACAGGAAGGGGACATCTTAGGTGGTCTAAAGTGAGATTCTCCTAAATGGGACTCCATATGCGTTCTTCTACCAAACTAATTAAAAATAATGAACTGAAGGGCAAAGTGAAGTGTCATATGACCTTTCTGGGAACAAATATACATCCAAAGCAGTCGGTGACTGAGATCCAGTGTAGACCGTTGTGCGACAGCACAGGGACAGAAATCGCGTTCATTAAAGTCAGTCAGTGACTTGAGGTCCGATCTAAATCATAGTGCGATAGATTGCAGACAGAAATCGCGTTCATTAATGTTATTTCGCTACTGTTGGCCAAGCTGAACTGACGAGTAAACTAAAGAAATCGCGTTCAATTAAAGGAAGTTAGTAGCTGGGTGCCAATCCAATGACTCGTGTTATAGACACGGGAGTACAACCATGCCAGCGAGAAGCCTACCATTCAGAGTTTGTCTAATTAACATGTATTTCAAGAGTAATTGAAATACAACCGATCATCACAAGAGAATTAACCTGTGTTTCTTTTCAAGTACCCTAATTGATCCACCTAAAATGCCCTGAATCAAGAGATCCTTGCCACAAATCCTATATTCATGAATGTTAGGATAACTCCGAGAGCAGTCGAGGACATCAATATTTTCAAATTATCACTGGCAAGGCAGACGACCCAAGGAGTCAAACCCCTGCCACATAATGGAGTCGAACTGAGGGGCAACACACAACACACAACATGAAACAGTCGTTAATTTCTTCTTTGCCTTTTTTTTCATTTGCCTACTCTCTTTCATTCACTTATCCCTTATCCTATCCTGTTTTTTTTTTAAAGTTTCCTAAATTTGCATTTTACTGCATTTGAAAAGCAACATTGTTTCATGAACAGAATATTTATCACTTGTCTCTGTCACATTCATCTTTTCAGCAAGTGCTAATGGCACAAATTTAATGTCATACAGCAGTCTATATGTATGATACTGTTTTTCTGCATTGTACAATTAATTTTTAATTTATTATTGGGTTAGAAAGCTGAAACTGAGAGCACAAGAATACTTTTAAAAAAGTAGAGTAGAATTATTATTGCGATCCAAAGTTTTTATTGATTTTATTTAGGGGACTATTTTACACTCAAACTAAAAATGTATTTGCACAAAATTAATCATAGAAACACTATGATACTAGACCACTTAATAGATCTATTCTTAAGAAAGTTCAAGTAAAAAGTTCTTGGTTTTAAACCAAGTCATTCATTAACCTTTTTCTTTGTTTTCCAACCTTGCATACAACAGTGTTTTAACTATTGGATTAAACACATGTTTTAAATATTAAAATAATGTTGAATGATCTACTACAACACATAAATTTTATTAAATTCTAACAAACTTTTTAAAGTAGAACAGTTCAAATCAAGGCAAATTTTCTCTTTTTTGCCCATGCATTCATGTACTTGGTGTGGGGGAGCAGTGACACTAATATCAGAGGTGACTACTTACTTGAATACCATGTTGAAAGGAATTTAGAGATATTCAACAGAGAACAAGATGCTACCTTCCATAATGCAATAAGATAAATCACTTTTGGGACATATGTAATGGGAGACCATGTGAAACTAAGACATATATCAAAAATACCCATCTCTTTTTGATCTCATGTAAGTTAGATATGAGATAGTTGTGGGAGAAAAACATACCATAGTGTATAGAAATCCCAGGAAATCAGACTGGTATTCCTATAGAGCAGATGTCAACACATAAGTGAAATGAAAAGTTCAGTTAGGAATATAGTAGATATAGAGAATGGGGCTGATCAACTTGAGACAGCTATAATGACCTCATATCTAGATAATTGTCACACAAAATAGAAAACTACCAACAGGAATGTGTCCTGGTGGAATGACATTGTGGAAGACATGAGAAAACTGATGAGAAGACTGTTTAACAAAGCCAAGAAAAACAAGCAATGGGCAGAATATTGGAATGCTCTGAGTGAATATAACAGAGCAATTAAAGATGCTAGAACAACTTCCTGGAAGGCATACTGTGAAGGGTTGGAGGAGGTTCCTGCCAGATCAGACTCCAAAAGGTCCTTTCAAGGTGCCATCAAATCCAGGAGGTACTATTCAAAATGAAAATATACCACATCAGCACACGATACACTGAGGGTACTTCTCAGTGCTTATTTTCCACAATGCATTGTAATGGAAAATATAGACCAATCCTCGTTAGCGTAGATGGTAGGGTGTCTGCCTCACATTCAAGGGGCCCCGAGTTCAAATCTCGGTCAGGGCAAATTACCTGGATAAGGCTTTTTCTGGGGTCTTACCTTATCCTGATGAATGTCGGGAAACTCTAAGCTTCATGGATCCCGGACTCATTTGAGCATCATTTCGCCCATTTCATTCATCGTCCGATATGACTTAACATTATAGGACGTAAATTAAAAAAAAAAAAAAAATATATATATATATATATATAGACCTACCAGAAAGGTGTCTTAGCACACCTAAGCAGGAAGATTGTGAAATGTTCAAGTAGTGCGTTGAAAATATTCAGAAAATATAATGGGCCCTGAGATCTTTCCAACTGTATAAACCACTGGAGGTCAGTTCTGGTCCTATACATACAAAATAGGAACAAATTAAAAATGGGGGTCCGCACGGTTGCTTTATGTAATTTACACGAATGGTCTTTCAGTTACAGTCAGCGGACAACCAATATTTTATGATGATGACATGTCGATTATTTTAAGTGGTTCAGATATTGATAATTTAAAAAAAAACATTGACCAGGCCATAAAACAATTGGAAGCATGGTTGTTTACATGCAATGGTCTGAAATTAAATAAAACTAAAACTGAAATTGTACATTTTAAGACTACAGTAGAAAACACACAAAGTAACTCGTTAACTTCTGCTACCTCAAAAGAAGCAAAAATTTTAGGGTTATTTATAGATGAACGCCTTAAATGGACTAAACAATTAAATTATATATAAAAAAAAATTAAATACTGGTTGTTACAACATGTCCTGCTTAGCACAGATTACAAATTTAGAAACAAGAAAAATCGTATGTTACAATTACTTTCACTCATTACTTGCATATGGAATAACTTTATGGGGAAACGCAACAGGCTCTGACAGACTTTTCCGAAATCAGAAGAAAATCATATGCATAAAGACCCATTTTAGTTATAGAATATCCTGTGGAATTCTTTTTAAAACATAAAGAATTTTGACGCAACCTTGCCTCTATATGTATAATCTATTTCTATATGTACACAGTAATTATAACAGTTTTCTAAAAAATCAATATCATCATGTTCATAACACAAGAGGAAAAAGAGATATAAAATTCCCTACTCATAGGTTAGCACTGCTCAAGAAAAGTCCACAATATATCGGGATTAAAATATATAATAAATTGCCACAAACATTTAGGGAAATCCAAAACCAAAATCTTTTTAAGAAAACAATCAAAAGTTTATTCACCAATAAAGCATACTATTCAATTCAGGAATACATGGATGATCCACTGTGATCTCAATTTTATCTTAGTGTCTGTTCAACTTTAGGAAAACTATATACTCTTAGATATTGTACATAATTAATATTCTCTTGCTTTATTATACTTTGTAACATATTGTATTGTAAATAATGTAGACTTATTTCTGATCTTAAAGTTTAGATTTAAAATTTTGACGAGTCACTAATTTACGAGCACCTGCTCAACTATGTAAGTGTAATGTGATGAATAAAGTATTGTATTGTATTAGTACACATCTAAACCTACTTTGACAAAAAGAGTAATAAGCTAACATTTTCTGAAATAACTTTTCTTAAATTTGGGAACAAAAATACCACTGGATGAGTACAGCCAGAGTGAAAAATCAATGTCATAGCCGGGACTTGAACCAGGGATCTCCTGGTCTCTGTCCAGTTACTCTAACCACTGAGCTGCTATGGCCAACATGTCCACATGACATTAAATTCTCCAACTGACTCGTGTGTTTCTGGTAAACCACTAGAGGTTCTCATATACAATGAAACATACCTTTTGTGGTGACTTACTATGCTGTAAATATTAAGTCCCAGGCGTCTTAGTTAAACCCTATGTTTTTAGGCAAATTGATAGAAATAATCATTTCTTCCACAATAGCCATGTGCAGACTAAGGTTTGGATGAGTAGAGCCAGACTGAAAAACACAGGATCTACACACGGCAAATGAGGAAGAAATTATTATTTCCATAAATTTGCCTAAAAATATAGTGGTTTAACTATGAAGCCTGGGACTTACGTACTTACAGCATAGTAAGTCGCCACAAAAGGTGCATGTCTCATTGTATATGAGAACTCCTAGTGGTTTATCAGAAACACAAGAGTCAGTTGGAGAATATAATGTCATGTTGACATGTTAACCATAGTAGCTCAGTGATTTAGAGCAACCGGATGGAGACCGGAAGATCCGTGGTTCAAATTCCAGCTATGACATAGAATTTTTCAGTCTGGCTGTACTCATCCAAACCTTAGCCTACACATGGCTAGTGTGGAAGAAATGATTATTTCCAAAAATACCACTGATGGCAACCTTTTACATATTTGGTCTATATTTGATTCCAGGTTAGTTTTTTATCTAGGAGTTTAACTGTTTATTTTACACTTTTGAACTGTACCCGGAGGCTAAGGTACAATTATACAACTTACTTTGATAATTTAAAAGCTTTAATAAATCTCTTATTCACACTTACACAATTACACTTAACTTAAACTTCCCCGAAGGTTAAACTTTGTACACATTTTTACTTCACTCTAACACCTGCTATTAGGTGATATGAACTGCACCCGGGAGCTAAGACAGTTATAAATCACCGTGTGCACGCTGTGAAAGGAGAGCTCCGACTACCTTGTCTTGTCAGCCCGGAGAGCTGTCCGAGAGAGGAACCAAAGCAACCTTCACGCGTTCACACAGAGAAAAATGGAGGCACAAAACAACTGAGCCACATGCCTCATAAAGGAAAGGTGCAATCAGCACACTTTTACCTGCTCAACATTTTTTAATGTAAATAAAATCTCTGTTCCGTTCTATAAGGGCAATGAGTGATAGGTGGCTGTTCCAACATACACAGACTAGAAGGTTAGAATTAAATTGAAAAATTTAATGCAATAGCTGGAATTTGATCCATGAATCTTCTGCTCTATGCGTGGCTGCTCTACTACTGAGCTACTTCAATACCATAGTTGGGATTTGAACCATGGATCTTATATATGTGCAGCTGCTCTACCACTGAGATTCATAGCTGGGATTTCAACCACAGATCTTCTGCTCCTCCACTGAGCTACTTCAATATCATAGCCACATTTAACAAAAAT
The DNA here is from genome assembly GCA_030765055.1 of Mantis religiosa. Lineage (NCBI taxonomy): Eukaryota > Metazoa > Arthropoda > Insecta > Mantodea > Mantidae > Mantis > Mantis religiosa. The sequence goes on along the minus strand of CM060951.1, from coordinate 48,878,214 downwards.
AGCCACACTGAAAACTACAAATATTGTAATTTGTTTAATTTGACAATGTCAAAAACTGTACAATGGTATATTCACAACGAACTTGGAAACCTTAATGTTTCCATATGTGTGAACTGAATCCACCACACACATATTTTCTGCCCAGTGTTTATTGCCACCAAACAAAATTTATGGACACCAGATTAAAGCATTTTTGACTTCACATCCACAGAACCATTTACTTTTGTGTAAATGACCTATTTAATTTCCATGTGATTAATCATTACTTTGATCTTTATTTATTTGCAGATATCTGCAGATTAGGAGCAGTTTTCCCTGTATATCAGTTTTTTTTGTCCTAGTGATTATGTAGAAAATGGAATACTTGTAAAAAAAACTTAAATTTAACATGTTATTTAAATAAAAAGAAAATCACATTGCAGTAGTCATACATTCAGCATATTTTACTTTTCATAGCAAAAGCAACCTTTTCTTTTAATCATTTGCTATATTACTAGCAATGCAGCTAACATTAGAAAACTGTGATTTATTTGAAGTATGAACAGTAGGAAATTAAATGGTCAATGTGATATTAAAAGAGAGAAGACCTTTGACATTAACTTTCACGCTGCAAAGTAGTGATAAGTGTCTTCATAAATGTATTAATTGATACTTCTGTTGGCATATACTGCCATAACAAGCACTTATCAACAGACAAAGATTTGGTCTATCCCCTTGCCTTTTCATTTATTGCTTGAGTCTAGAGCAAACTTTACAATGCTGTCAATCCATACCACATTTGAAGTGGCAGAGTCCATAAAGTAGTAATATTATAGTGTAACAAACTTTCAACCTGGATCGTCGCCAGATATCTTGTCTCCGGAGAACCTTGATCAGCTGGAACACCAGGGTTCTAGCCAGTTGACAATTTCTTGATAATGCTTTCAAGTGGAGGAAAAACACGTTGAAAGAAAATTTGTGGTATGTGAAGAACAAAGTGTCTCAGCCAACTCATTGTATAATTTTAATGATTACATTACATCACAGTGTTAATTCCAATTTAAAGTTTTCAAATTACAATTTGTATTTTTTGTTTTTAGGCAGGACATTTTATTGTGTCTTGAAGAATAGCTAGCATGACATTCAGAGTATACAAACAACTTAAACTCATATTTCTTCTCTTTTTTAAGTAGTAGCCTGGAAGCACTACCCCCAGAGTCGCTCTTGTTTCAGAGGACCTTAAAACATGCATTTTGTAGAATTGGTGCTCATGAGACAGCTGGTTACACCGTTCTGCATTTAAAAGCTAGTTTTCCATTTATTTTAATCTGATAGGTGATCCTAAACAGATTTTTTGTGCTGAAGTTGTAAAATAATCTCCATTTTCTTCCATCATGTCAGTTAATCAAACCATTCATAAATAACAGAAATGAAATTAAAGGTTTGTGGAATATAATAAAAATTACCTTCAACAAGAATTTTGAATGAGAAATTAGGCTGTAATTAGAACTTGTTTTAAGTCACCCAATACATCGCAACACAAGGAAGAATAATTTTGAGTTTAAACTGTCATACAAATTTTGTATGTGCACATTACCGAACGTTGGTAGAAATTTTCCCACAGTGTCCACTTACTTAATTCCGAAGCATGCACGGTGCAAAAGTTTAGGCATTCAGCTAATCTTCAAAGCCATATTATGGATTATGCACTATTGGCATGAACGAGAGTACAGGGCAACAGACCGACCCTCCACATGGTTCGCAGGCAGTGTTCCTAGAGGTGAACTTTGTTATGAAGAAAGCCGACCCACCTGTGTAATGAACTTTTACTTTGCTGAGGCCTATATTTCTATTTCTCCATTCATCTACATTTCTAGTCCATCAAACACTTCTTATTTTATATATATGCCCTATCTACTATAATGTATTTTTCTGTAATAGTTGTGTATTTCCTTTCGATGCAAAATAATCAGTATAAAATATTTATGCTAACCTAATATTATTTTGATGTAACACATATTAAGCGACTATGTTTATGACCAAGGGGAACAGTTACAAAGGCTACCAAAAGAAATTCAAGCAATGAAGTTAATGAGCGTAAAAACTAGGACAAATGTAATTGAAATTGGGAACCTTTTGGGCAAAGTAAGAGCCAAATGGTTGAGGAAGATAAGTAAATATGACGAAAATGAAGATGAAATTATTTTAGATAAGTTGCCAATAGGGACCCATTAGCTCGACAACCTCAAATTTTGGGTCTATTGGGCCCAAGGGTAACCAGCAACTCAGTGTAGTAATAACTATGTAAATTATTAAATTTTAGATGAGTCGTATTTCTTACACATCTGCTTCACTTCTCGAACTATGTAAATGTTTAATAATTTGTAATTGAAATGGAAATACAGATTACTTACTTACGATAACTTGTTATTTGCCACTAAGTGAAGTATAAAATAACATGTTTAAGACTTTTTGAGAAGAATCTGTTAAAAACCTCCACTCTTTGGAATTATATGTTATAAAATTTTAATACGGAAGGGATGTCTTGGCAATAAAAATTTTCTTCAGCAAAGTACCATGAAAGTACCATGAAAAATATTTATTCTCAGCCAATACTTTTAACCTAGAGCTAAAAGTTCTGCTGATTGTTTAGGCAAATTTAAATCCCTCACTAAATTATTAGCTTACTTTGACTAAAACATCTATCATCATTGGAACTGTCTGATTCATGAGCATGATCCACTGGAGATTCAATTTCCGTGCTACTGGATGTGGATGGCAGTGTAACTGATTCAGGATATAAGGGAACAGAATATCAGAACAATGAGGTAGAGAGGGAATGTTTGGATATAAATTATCTTTCTTGCTTATCTTTCTGCTACTTTAACTGTACAAAAATAACATTGTCTCCATCAATTGTAGATTCTCTCCAAATCATTACCCAAAGGTAATGACTGCTTATTTCCATTTTTCCAACTTCCTGACCCTGCAACACAATTACGATACACTTTATTAGGGCACCAGGATTTACCCTGGTCTCCTAACTTAATGCCTAAATATTGAAAGTAAGTTTTCCTTACAAAATCTGAGAGTTCTAAAGAATATTGATCACAATGCTCTTCTAGTACATTATAGAACTCGGATGTCTTCAGAACTCTTTAAAGAATGGTTTCATGTCAAATTTGTACAAGTATTGAAAAGTTTGTAGATTATAAAAAGTTAACAAGATGGCCATTTTATTGGCAGACAATGCTCCCTCAGATCCTAGTAAACTGCAAAGTGGTAGCATTTTCATTGAGTTTATACCTCCAAATATCACGAGTTTAATTCAGCCGATAGACCAGAGTATCTTAAAGGCATTCAAATGCCATTACTATAAAATGAAATGTGCAGTGTTTAATGCCCACTTTTACTACATATGGCACCGCTGGCAGTGACACTGATGGTACATGAGATGAAGATGGAACACTGGGGGAATGAGATGGTGGGGGAAACCAGAGGTCCTGGAGAAAACCCGCTGCAGTGCCATGTATCTCACTTTGCAGTCGCCTGAGAGAGAGTCGAGCAGTCTAAAACTCAGCCATGGTGCCGCCCCCACTACCATGGATTTTTATTAAAGTCCATAGTGCAAGAATGTGAGACATTCTATAATATAGTGACTATTAAATATAGTGACTATTATATAAAAAGTAGACTTAATTTAAATATTTTGGAGTTATTAGACCTACATTAAACAGGATGGCATATCACTTTTGAATTTAGTATTAAATTACTAATGTTAGCTGTTTATTGGTTTCTGTTTACTTTTGTAATTACAAAGCAGTGATGCCCTATTTATTATGTGTTTCAAATGGGAAGGTTTTTGTCCTTGAGCGCTACTAGGTGAGCAACCAATCAGAGTCCTGCAGTGTTGTATTACATTCCCCCTAAGTGGTGTGTACCGAGCGCCAGCCTAATCGATCTGTATGAAATACTATTCACACTAAGACAAAAATTCAGATTTTGCCAAAACTGATCCATGTGGAAGGTAGAGAGTAATGTATCTAACATAACCATGAAACCCCATATTTTTAGCTCAAATAGTTGTTCTAATACAAATAAATAAACCACTATTACCTGTATTATAACAATAATCGCGATGTAGGCACTGTATGAATATCATTATTGGTTGGCATGTATGCGTGTATGTATATTTGTACTTACTCAGAACTGAAACGTAAATGTTTGACATGACGTGATAAAAGAATTACTTTGAATAAGCCAATTCGAGCGAGAGGAAACAATAAATTTCCTGCTGCCCTGGCAGAACGTGTGTGATCACATTATATCTTTGTTTATGAATGTTTCGTAATCTCATTTACCCTAGAGAGTTCAAAGTGGTTGGTGGGTATGTGTGTACATATACTTTTAATTACTCAGAAATGAAATTTAATACTGACATGACGTGATAAAACAATTACTTTGAATAAGTCAAGGTGTTAAATTCGAGAAAGAGCAAACACTTCATTTCCTGTTAGCCTGGGGAATGCTGTATGCTTATGTTTATGAATGAATGTTGGCTAAGAAGTGTTTATTTACTCTGGAGAGTTCAGATCAATATCATTCAGTTTTTTACACAACAGTAGAGTAAGAGTTAAATAGTGCAATGGCTTCTTGCGGTGAATTTAGTGGTGAGTCAAAGAGTCAAAAGGGCAGGTATTGTGAAGTCAGGCTCGAAGTATTATTTTTAAGGTGTACACGTTCTTCAAAAACTTGGGCAATGAGGAATACAGAATACAGCTCGATTTCAAAAATCCTCAACGGCTTACTGCTGACGCGTGTGGTGTAGGTAAAACAAGTGTGTCCCACATTTGTGGAGAGGCAAGAAAATTTGATCCCAGTGGTGCCCAGGTGTTTGTGTTGCCCAGGAAACATGTTGGTCCTCCGAAGAGGGTTACAAATTTAAGTGACTTTGACAAGGACGTTATACGTAGAACTGTGTTCGAGTTTTATGACCAAGGTGAATTTCCAACTATACAGAAAATAACTTGCACTCTTAGAACCAAAATTTCATACACTGGGTCAACAACATCGACTTTCAGAATTTTGAGGGGATTAGGGTTCAGGTACAGAAAGATAAATGATGCACGTCAATTTTTAATGGCGGGGAGTGACATTGCTGCGGCAAGATTAAAATTCTTACGCAAAATGCATGAAATTAGAGTGATGCGAGACCTATCTTTTACTTAGACGAGACATGGGTAAATGAAAACCACACTCAAAAGTCAATCTGGCAAGACTCCTCAAAAAAGGGTGGCCTAAAGGTACCTGTTAGAAAAGGCAGTCGGCGCATCATTTGTAATGTTGGATCTGCTAAGATAGGGTTCCTGCCAGAAAGCAAATGGGGTTTTCTCTCCAAAAATACCTCAGACTATCATGAAGAGATGACAGCTGATACATTTAAAGAATGGTTTCTTAACAGATTCTTAAATTATTTAGAAGAGGGAAGCGTTATTATAATGGATAACGCACCGTATCATTCGGTTATTGCAAATAAAATACCAAATTCGGTCATCAGAGAAAACGAAATTGTTGAATGGTTACAAAAGAGGGGGCGTTGAATTTTCGGAAACAGAAACTAAAAATGAGTTATTGCAAAGAATACTTCCGTTTAAAAACACGGAAAAATTGTATCAGCTGGATCAACTTACAATTGAAATGGGACGCGAGGTAATACGCCTCCCACCTTACCACTGCCAATATAATCCAATTGAGTTGGCGTGGGCTCAAATAAAAGGGGGGAGGGGTTGCAAACAGAAATAATACTTTTAAACTGACGGACGTTGAACGACTTGTTCACGAAGAAATTGACAAGGTAACACAACAGGACTGGGAGAACTGCGTGAGGCATGCAGAAAGCCTTCAAGAAGACGATTTTAAGAAAGAAATAGCACGTGACGAGATTTTGGAACCTATAATCATTAATTTGCAAGACTCAGACGACAGTGATAATGACGAATTGTCTCTTAACGGAAGTGACATTGACAGCGATATGGATGAGCCACTGGCAGTTCCATTGGAATAGAAAAACAGGTAATTCATAAACTATAATTATAATTATAGTATTTAAAAATATACATAGTTTGCGAAAGCGCATTTTCCAATTTTGATTTTGGCAACTGCATCATTGTAAAAGTTTGTAAAATATAATTTGCTTACCCTTACGTCTGCGTCAAGGAGACCTACCTGCATGTTGTATGAGTTTGCGAGAGAGAAGGAAATACAAAAGGAGTGAGGTAACAAGCTGGCAACGCTGAGTGTGATACAGCATCTGATTAGCTGGACTCCAGAACCCTTCCTATTTGAAACACATAATAGATATATAACCCGACCAAGGTGAGTGCAGTCCTGCACTTGTACACGTTAAAGCTTGCCTACCCTCCTGTACAGTCCGATTCAGACAATGGAACGATTACAACTCATTGATATTTTCCCTGAGGGTTATAATTAAAACAGGAAGTTCAGACATTTATTTTAGTTAAAATAGGCAGACAAAAAGGCACTTAAAATACCACTAGTTAATATAGAATAGAATAGAATAATAGAATAATTTATTCGTCATAAACATTTACACTGGTTGGGCAAGAGCCCAGTAAACAGATGACTCGTCAAGATTAACATTAGAAATACAAGAGAATATATCAAAAACAATTAAAGATAATATGTACAGTGATGCTTAAACAATTATGTGCAAATGCAATCTTGTAGTTGCTACATTGGTCCTAGAGACTGTCTGCCATATATTCTCTTACTGAATAATATGCTTTTTCAGCAAGAGTCTTTTTTAATGTGTGTAGAAACTGGGTTTTATTTTTAATTTCTCTAAATTTTGGCGGTAATTTATTATATATTTTTATGCCTGCATAGAAAGGACTTTTTTCAAATAATGTAAGTCTATGGGCCGGCACTTTCAGATATTTTTGTGTTCTGGTCCCATGAGTGTGTTCATTCTGTTTTATATAATAATTATCAAAATTTTCATACATGTATTTGGTTAATTCATAGATATACTGAGAAGGCAGAGTAAGTATATTTAATTTACGAAATAAGTTTCTACAGGAACTTCTGGAGCTAACCTGCATCATAATACGGATAATCTTTTTTTGTAATTTAAATATTTTATCAAAACCCGTGGCTGCTCCCCAGAGTATGATACCATATGCCATTATGGAGTGGAAATAGCTATAGTAAACAGCTTTTCTTGTTTGTATGATAGTAATTTTTGTTATGCAATGCATGTTGAAGCAAGCACTATTTAATCTTTTACTAAGATATTGAAAATGTTCTTCCCATCTTAGTTGTTCATTTATGTGTACATCTAAGATTTTGCATGTAGATGCAGAACTTACTGGGATGTTACTTGTATAATTTGTAGTATTTGTTTTTCTTGAATGTGTTTTAAATTGTATAAGTGCAGTTTTCTTCATATTCAGTTTTAAACCATTTTTATCGAACCAATTTTTTAGTGTGTTTAGTGTTTCTTTTGTATTCTGAATTAAATCAAATTGATTACCACCATGTAGAAGGATGGAAGTGTCATCCGCATACATTATTGCTTTAGCTTTAATATTGTTTGGGAGATCATTTGTATATATTATGTATAAAAGGGGTCCTAAGACGCTTCCTTGTGGAACACCAGATTTTAGTTGTTTCCAATTAGTTATAACAGTTTTTTCTCCATCGTCTAAGATTATTCGTTGCTTACGATTTTCCAAATAAGATTTGAACCAATTTAGCGAATTATTTTTTATGCCATAGTGTTCCAGTTTTTTTAACAAAATTTCATGGATTACACAGTCGAAAGCCTTTGAGTTATCACAGATTAACACTGATGTTTGTTGCTTTTCTTCTAATTTTTGGGAGATTTCATTTACAAGATTTATTAGAGCAGATATGGTGGAATGGTTTCTCCTAAAACCGTGTTGTGAGTCAGTCAGTTTGTTGAAGTGTTCTAGATAGAAAATTAATTGGGATTTTACTATTTTTTCAAATATTGTTGAGAACGTTGGAAGAATCGAGATGGGTCGAAAATTTTTATATTCACAGATTCCACCTTTGTGAATGGGCGTCACATTGGCATATTTCATTCTATCCGGAAAAATGCCCATAGCTAGTGACTGATTTATTATATCTGTTAATGGTTCACATATTTGGTATTTAATTTCTTTTATAAGAAAGGGTGGAAGTTCATCCCAACCCATAGATGATTTAGATTTTAAGTTACTAATTTCTTTTACTATTTTATCTGGGGTTATGCTGGAAAATAAAAAAGGAGGTTTTATATAATGAGGAATTATATAAATAATGAGGAATAAAAACAGACTAAACTTTGGCATTTACAGAAAACCAACACAGACAGACAACTACATAAAAGCTAATGGCTACAACCCAAGATCCCACAAACAGGCAATCTTCAATAGTTTAGCACACAGACTGGTAAACATCCCTCTCACAGCAGAAGAATACAAAACAGAATACAACAAAATAATTGAAATAGCACAAAAAAATAACTTTCCCAAATCATTAGTGGACAAAAAAGTGAGCTTAGCAAAAAAGAAGAAGCTACTAAAGGAAACCACAACTCTCTCATCTACAGAAACTAATATGATTTTCAAAAAATTCACTTACCATCCATGGGCCTATGATAAATTCAAAAAAGTCTTCAAAAAACAAAATATTCAACTAGCACCAGTCAACCATTTCTCCTTAAAAAACCTAATTTGCTCAAACATCAAAGATGCCATTCCATCAAACAAAAAATCTGGTATATATCAAATTGAATGCAATGACTGTAGTCAAATTTATATTGGAAAAACAAAAAGAAATTTAGAAACAAGAGCAAAGGAACACTTTAGAAACATAAAATATAAACAATTAGAAAAATCAGCAGTTGCCACACATTTTTGGGAAAAAAACCACAACATAAATCCAGAACCAAAACTACTGAAACATACATCAGGAAAACAAGAACTATCCACATGGGAACAAATCTTCATTTCAAAAAATAGGAACAAAGTATTCAATTTCGACATCCCCCAGAAGGATTTGTTCAGTAAGTTCCTTGAGCCGCCACCAGAGGAAACCTGTGACAAGGTATCGTCAGCTACACCAACGAGAATCAGTCGAGAGCCGGCCGATGATAGAGGCAAAGCCTCTGAAACTAGTTCCGGAAAAATTTAAAAGTGAGTGTTGTCTAGTGTCTTTAATCGACTCTCTTTAAACTTAAAAAAGGAGGTGTTAACCTCATATACTCAGTAGACAGTTTGTCTTCAGCCTCGCTTATTGAGGGAGGAACATCTCTAATTTGTTCACTAACATCTACAAAGAATTTATTTAATGATTCTGCATACAAGTTGGTGTTTATATTCTTCGGCATAGACGTGGGAAGATTTGATTTTACTATTTTGTTTAAACCTAATTCTCCTTTTACAATTTTCCATGTGGCTTTGCTTTTGTTGTTTGAATTTATTATGTAGTTGTCTATGGCCATTTGTTTAGCTTTTCTTATTACTTTTTTATAAATTTTATTGTATTTCTTATAGTAACTTATGATGAGTGGGTTGTCTGTTTTTTTATATTGTGTATATAATAATCTTTTGTTCACACTTGATACCCTTATTCCCGTTGTACACCAATTTAGTGAGTATTTTTTAATAATTTGTGTACAAGTAATTTTTGGAAAGCACTCATTTCGGTGATTTAGGAGTTCACGGAGAAAGTTATATTAAATGTTCCGCCACCATTCCTGTATTTCTGACTTATTTGATGGTCGAGACTATTTTGTTACTTTCTTTATTGTGATATGGAGCATTGTTAATGACAACAATGCTCCTTTGCGGTAATCTAGGTAGCAGTTGCTTTTTTAACTATTTGGGATTGTTTTCGTAGTCCATTTCGTTGGGTTAGATATTTTGGATTTAGAATCATAAATGAGATAACCACTTGGAATAAATCTCATCTCCCAGCCAGCATCAACAATAATAAAACGCTATCAAGTACTGTGATTTGCACACATTCCTGGAACGTTGTTACTCTGTTTCCATTTTCCTAAAGGTCAGTAATTTTTGCAATACAAATGAAATGTGTAGTGTTTAATGCCCGCGTTTACTACATACGGCACCGCAGGCGGTGACACTGATGATACATGAGATGAAGTTAGAGCACCGGTGGAATGAAATGGCGGGGGAAACCGGAGGTCCCGGAGAAAACCCGCCCCAGCGCCGTGTTGTCCACCAATTTTTGCATTACAGGAATTTCCTTTTTAACCACGTGCTACTCCTTATATTTTCCTCTAATTATGCACTTGTCCACTTCGTCCATAACAATTTTATTTGCAGGAGATTTACCACCTTTCTCATCTTGCAACTTTATTTTTTTTACATTCCACATGAATACTGCATAGCGTGCAAGTAAACTGTACAACATTTCGTGACGTAGTCGTGTCATCATTGTGTTAGTTCGCCTGGTTTCCGCTACTGTAGCAGGACTGCACTCGTCTTGGTGGGGTTATACTTAAATATGTGCAAGGCAAGTATCACACATACAAACAATGATGTGCTGTCCCTCAGTGACTTGTAAATAATAACACGAAGGACATTAACTTTAAAGAGAGTCGATTAAAGACACTAAACAACACTTACTTTTAAATTTTTCCGGAACATGTTTCTGAGGCTTTACCTCTATCATCAGCCAGCTCTCGACTGATGATAGAAGCAAAGCCTCAGAAACATGTTCCGGAAAAATTTAAAAGTAAGTGTTGTTTAGTGTCTTTAATCGACTCTCTTTAAAGTTAATTTATCATAACAACACTGTTTTCAACACTTCCAAGAAAGGAATTACGAAGGACATTATTTGAAGCAAAAGGTTAAAAACAGTGATGTATTTAATATTTGAAAGTAATGAGTTGGTAATTCAAACACAATTAAGTGATGTTTATGTTTGAATTACCGACTCATTACTTTCAAACATGAAGGACTTTTACAGCTGAATTGGCCAATTTGTTACAATGTTGAAAACAAAGTGTAAGTTATTACAAGCTGTTCCAAATGAACAGAGTTCATGCAACTTATTAAATGACCACAGAGGACCTGAGCTTTCATTATAGGCATGTCCAGACTTAGGTGGGTAAGGTAAAAGGCATTTAAGAAGGAAGTTCAGCTTAGCTTACCCATTATTATTATACTAAAAAATAAAATCAGAAAACAGAGTGCAAATAAATAAATATTAAAAGTTAATATGTTAATTGTGTTGCAACATAAATTTACTAATAGGTATTGTGTTTCTAATTAATTCTAGGATGATGGAGAAGTCTACTTGAATTTGATTTTTACCTTTGGTAGATGAAACTAATTCAGTACAACTTCCTCTTGAGACTTTTATTTAGTTTATGTGCATACTAAACTCATCTAACTCTTAAGTAGTTTTTGAAAATCACTTGTAACCTATGATTAGTTTTGCCAGATCTCCGGAGTGCCAAGTTTGTGTATGAATTCTCCAGGCCAATGTCTTTAATCTACGGATTTGAATATGTACTGACGAAGTCAAAATTCTGTAACAATATACGACTGATAAAATTTGAATTTGAATAACCTTACTCTTTAATTATTTTGAATAATTTTGTGTGATTGTTAATTTCTTATTGTAAACAAAATGCGTTTCTATTCTTATTCGACAGCTTTTCATTGTTGCGTCTGTAATCTTACACTCGCATTATAAAAAAGCACTGGCAAATCATGACAACCTGACTATTTTTGTATTTGCTCATTCGTTCATTGTCATCCATTTTCAATATGGCAATTGTTTGGAATGCTAAGATCGTGCTTGAATAGATTAGTTTTCATAATTGAAAATTGTGAATAGTAACTGAAATGAAGAGACGATATCTAAGGTTTTCTTTTTTGTTTTTGTTTTTTGTTTTTTGTGAAGAATTGTTTCAATTAAAAAATTATGAAGGTTACTTAACTTAACTTAAAAAGTTATGAAAGTTACTTAAATTCTTGCCAAAACAAACCTGCAGAAGACTAAAAAATCACTTCAACGGAATTAACTTTGACTTTTCATGGTGTGAAACACTACTATTCTCATAATTCTCAAGATTGCGGCCAAAGACTCTTCTGTAGCAACAAAAGTTAGTTGCGGCCGAACTAAAAGTGAAGCGTTAGTAAAAAAAATGTGCTTCTGCCTTATATTTAAGAAATCTATTAACCGAATTAAAGCGGGATGTTCCGTTTTCCTTAGGTTCAGACGTTTCAAATAAAGGCAATAAAATACTACCTGATAGTTGTAGTTCTCCAAAGAAAAAGGAAAATGTAACGAAGTTCTTCATTTCTATGAAGATGTAAACGACTCTGCAGAAGCCAGTTTAAATAAACTAAAATCTATTTTATTGGAAAATGGCTTAACACTGAACAATGTAGTTTCTTATTCAGCCGACAATGCCTCACTTAATTTTGGTACACATAATTCTGTCTTTAGTAGATAAAAAAAGGAAACAAATTTAACTCCGCAGTAGGCGCGCCCTTTTCACTTACATGTTTATATAGGTGCGTGGAGGCCATGTGTCATCCAGATACTGTAATTCATTTTGAGAGGTTTTTTAGTAACCAATAAATTTTATTTGTAAAATCCCTTTTTAAAAAGCCTCGGTACCGAGTTAGAATCTGGGTCAGGGTGAGTTACCTGGATAAGGTTTTTTCCGGGGTTTTCCCTTATCCTTCAAGACGAATGTCGGGTAATTCTAAGCTCCATGGATCCTGGACTCATTTGAGCATCATTTCATCCAATTCATTCACCGTCCGATATGACTTAACGTTGGAGGACGCAAATTACAAAAAAAAAAGGCACAACAACCCCTACTAGGCCAAGGCGTGCCAACCCGACTGCCGGCCTCACGCTCACATACACAAAATAGAGGTGGATGATACAACATCCAAACGATACAGGGAGGAGATGTGTCAGCATCACGGCAGCCCCAAAGGGAAAGTTAGCGTTCTAGACCAGGGTTCGCTACCTATCGTGGGTCCTCAATTTCCTCAGGATGCTGAGTGGGCACCTCCTATACTCAGGACTTAAAATCCGCACCCTCCAAGGGTGCGATCGATCCCGGGCGCCTTCCGTGGAAGGACCCCGTTCCCTTCCAGGGAGCCAAAGCAGGATCCTTAGCCCACTATGCCACGGTGCAAGACAAAAATATTTTTTACATCTAGAATGAACTGCTCACATTAGTCTTTTACATTACGTTTTATAATTTTAATTAATCCTCTGCTAATTCCTCTTTTTACCTCCATTACATGCGCGCGGACCGAGAGTCCGCATTAGTTTTTGCACAACTTTTGATATAACATTCTAATGTTCTGGTTTCAAAATATTATATATTTGGATCTGAACAATATAAAAATGCACTGAATTCGCAAACATCGTATATTTAACCATTACTGCTGAAAATATATAATTTGAAGTCATGTTTTACTCTTAAACACCAAGAACATTTATTTTAGTTACCGATACTAACGTTCGTTCTGTTTTTATGAATACGCATTAAAACATTTATTTGTAGAAAAGTTTTCAGAAAGTTTATTGTTTCCTAAATCTTTTTCTCACAGTCAGTTTCAAGCAAATCGTTTATAGTGGTTGTTGTTCTCACTGCACAGATATGCTGCAACATGTATCAGGCACATAAATTTGCTGCAAAACTTGCAAGGGAACCAAATTCCTGGAATTTAGTTGTGGAGTTGTAGGAGTAATTTCAACTTTCGATAAATCCAATATTTCTCTGATGCGGTTCTTGTGTTTGTAGGAGTATTTAGCTGAATGACCTTCATTTATGATAAATAAATAAACAACTTTTTTAAGCCTTATGATTTATAATTTGTAATATTACAAGGGAGAAACCCCCCTGACCAGCCAAACATCTTAATAGAATTGATGACGGAACTGACTCACAAGAATACAGGCACATGCGCTAACACTACACACCTCAACAATATGTTCCTTTAGACAATAATGACTGTCTCCAATTATTGGCAGTAATTCTTTAAGGAAGGAGCGAAAAGTAGAAAGAGTTGCTAACGGAAATCTTGATTTCCTAATTTATTGTTGATGGAAAATTAAAACTGCGTACCACATTCTGCAGCACGTATAACGGATGTTTAAAGGTTAATTCGCCAATTCCGGTTTTCTTTTGTCGAAAATATCTCCATCTATTACTCTGTGAAGGTGTATAATCGATAAAACTATAACGCTTTTTTTCTTTTTGAAAGCTAAATGGAAACGAGTTATTCTTTTTGTTTACTTGGCGAGAAGTTTGCAGGAATTTCTCTCTTGTTCTTTCTCATGGTTCTGAGATAAGTGAGTTTCATTTCATTGAGCAAATTATTGGCAAGAGATACAATCGAAAATCAATTATCACCAGTGATGTATACATTTGTCCCACTGATAGGTTCAACTAATCCCAAAACAATTTTTGAGAACTTTACTTTGCCAATAGGACCTTCAGTTTGAACACACACATGGTTCAAGATTGTGTTTGCACCCGCAAGGGCAAACATTTTCACACCATATTTCGCTTGCTTATTTGGAATATACTGTTGAAATGAACAGTAAATGCCGGTAACTTTTCATCAATGGTAGTGTATTCACTAGAAACAAACTATTTATGAAAACTGTTTAACATGTCTTCAAATAATTCTCTTATTGGAGCTAGTACGCTCGTAGATCTCTTATACCGTCAAATCTAATGCACCTCAATAGAAATCGTTTCTCTTTCATGGTCAAATAACAGATTCAAGGCATTTCATAACAATAAACAATGGTGTCAAACAAAATGCTAACAATACTTCTAAATGGAAGCATTTCAATAAATAGGTACTTACAATGGAAAGCGAATGGGCGCGTGGATGTGTAAGTTCCCCGTAAACACATTTGAGAGCAACTGCTCTAACTAGACTGAAAATATGTACAGATGTATTTTTTTATCTTGAAATGTGCAGAGCGATGCGCAGTGATATCTGGACGAGTGCACTTCAGAACGGTTGCAACTGGAGGGGAGGGCAGGTCAGTTCCGTATCAGTTGCGAGAAAGTGAACACGTGCAGAGCTACTGAGTGATACTACACCTTGTTTAAAAAAGTACGTGTTTCCTGGTTCCAAGAGAGCATTTAAAAATGGCGCCTCCTAGCAGCAAATTAGGAAATAAGGTGCTACATTCTCAAACACGAGAAATAATAAGTAATGTGTATGCATTTATGAATAAGGAACAAGGGTCTGGGTCTGCTCTGAAAATCTGGAAAAGGGTATCAGAGGCAACAGGTGTGTCTGTAAGCAGTGTTAGAAGAATTATTAGGGAAACGAAAACCATTGATTCTGGTGCAACGACGTCATTTTCTATCTTAGGTAAACAAAAATCTAGAACATGCACAAAATCTAATTTGGATGGCTTTAATGAAGAAGTAGTTAGGCGAACTGTCAATAACTTTTACATCACAAAAGAAGAACGACCTACTCTGAATAAAGTACTTATGAAGCTTCAAAATTCCATTGACTTCCAGGACAGTGTCTCAAAATTAAGAAAAGTTCTTTTGAAGCTAGGATTTAGATGGAATAAAACCAAACACAACAGACTAATTTTAATGGAACATCATAACATACGGGCAAAAAGACTTAAATATCTGCGAGATATTCAAAGATACCGCAATGAAGGTCGCAATATAGGTTATATGGATGAGACTTACATCAATACAGTACATACAACGCTATATGCCTGGAATGATAACTTGCTACAAGGACTCTTTGCACCAATGTCGAAAGGCCAGCAGTTGGTAATCGTGCATGCTGAGGAGAATTGGGTTTTGTTCCAAATGCCTATGTACGATTTAAGGGCCAACAAAAGCGCAGAGATTACCACGACAATATGAATTATAACAATTACCAAAAATGGATTCAAGAAAAGCTTATTCCTAACCGGTCTCCTAGATTTGTGCTAGTTATAGATAACGCCCCATATCACAACGTGCTACAGAGACACATGACTGAAGATGAGTTCAAAAACGCTAATTTTTCGAACCTAAGAAACCCTGAAATTTATCAGCTTATTCTACCTCTAAAACCAGCACCTTCTTATAAAGTAGATAAAATACTTGAGGGCACAACCATACTGTCCTAAGACTACCTCCTTACCATCCGGAATTGAACCCCATAGAACTAATATGGGCCACACTAAAAAACTGGGTTTCCAAACATAATGTTTCTTTTAAAATGGATGATATAATTAAACTTACAGATGAAAAAACGAAATCAATAACAGTAGAAGAATGGCAAAAAGCATGCAAACATGTAAGGAAAGTCGAAGTGGAATATATGAGAACCGAGGGACTTCTAGATGCAGGAGAGGAGTTAGTTATTCACTTAAATGGTGACAGTGGTGATAGTGACAGTGAACAGGAAGAAAATGATGGTGAAGCTGAACATCAGTATGAAGAGGATGAAGATAGGCCAGACCACCACCAACGACGAATTGCCATTTGGTATCAGCGGAGTTGCTGCCTTAATTTAGAAGAGCTACAATACTGGCTACGCAGATCTTCAAGAGTGAGCCTTGACTTGTAAAAGTTAAGCGTAGTTTTAGTTTTTAGTTAACCTGTGGTGCGTACTCCCCTCTTGTAATCTTACGCTTGTGACGCATTGTAGCGAGAGGTGCCTATCCCCAGCACATTTGTTACTCATCCCTACCGCGCAGGATTCCTGTCAAGATAAAATAATACAACTGTAGTTAACATTTGTCTGAGAGTTACACAGAACCACGCATGCTCAGTGCTAATAGATTTCGTAAAACGTTTAGGAGAAAACACGGGAGAAAAGCACTGGATGACACCTGTTATCCACGCGCCTAACCTGAGGTTAATCAAAGTCAATTTCATATATGACACAATTGAGTTAAATTTGGATTCAGGCTGCTAAAATATGATGTAAAAAGTTCAGTTCTTAAAATATATTCCGACTTTTATTCACCATCAAAAAGTTCCGAGGAACTAACAACATTTTGCGAGTTTACTCAGCATGTATATAGTGAAATATTGCAACACCTTTTTGTGCGATGGTTGTCTTTACAGTCATGTTAGCTGTGGGTCTTGCGTGAGAAAAAATACGCCTTCAAATTTGGAAATTTATTACTTCACAACAAAACGAAATAAATACCTGTTCACTAATAGTACCAAGTTGTTTCCTACATTTTTTAAATGCAACTTTACGTGTATTTTCTAAAGAAATAGACTTGGAAAAAGTGGACACACTTTCCACACAGATATTCACGAAGTTATGTTGGAAGTAAAGAAACAAACAGAGGGCTAAGTTTTATGGATTTAAAGTTAATATTTCTGTAAAACCTTTACAGAAAAGAGGAATATTGTAGTAAAAGAGTGCACACTTCTTAATCAAATTTCCTTACAAAAATTTTTATTATTTTCCTCAGTTGATCATATTGGGTGAATATTAAACTGCTGTAATTATAGGATCAAACCTATGATGAATATATTTTATCATGATAGACTATTAAACCATTTTAATAAATGGTACAATGGTGGGAATGACAATGTGTATAAAATTGTGTCAGTTCTAGATTTCTGTAAACCAAAACTGACTTGGCTGAAGTGGGAAAGAAATTGAAAATTAGTTTTCTGTTTTGAAATTGCTAATATCAAATCTTGATAGGAAGGATAATAATCCTTGTAAAGTGTGGAGTGAGTTTTTCAAAAAATCAAATGCACCAAACTAATTCAAAATAATGCAACATATTCTCACAATTCCTCTGAGCAACAGAATGTCATCAGAACTTGTGAAAGCTGAGATTTGTGTTAAGAGGAATTTGAAAATGCCATGTGGCTTTCAAAATCAAGTCTCTTTTAAATGCAGTGAGATCCTCAAAAATATGAATAATAAGGTACGCTTTTATAACTAATATTTTACTACTATTATTTTTATTTGCTTTGGTATAGGTTCAGTTGTCCTGCACTGTGGCATAGTGGGCTAGGGGTTCTTTCCCATCCTTGGGGGTTGTGGATTTTAAGTCCCAGGTATAGAACCGGTGTTCACTGAACATT
This sequence comes from Mantis religiosa, assembly GCA_030765055.1. NCBI lineage: Eukaryota > Metazoa > Arthropoda > Insecta > Mantodea > Mantidae > Mantis > Mantis religiosa. The sequence continues at coordinate 48,860,105 of CM060951.1, read as the reverse complement.
GTGGAGAAATTGAGGAGCTACGCCAGGTATCAAGCTCTGGTCTAGATAGTCAACTTTCTGGCTGGGAGTGCCGAGATGCTGATCATCCCCGTGTTGGTTGGATGATCGCCCACCTGTGTCTTGCATATGTGGGTGTGAGGCCGCAGTCGGTTTGGCAGGTTCAGGCCCGCTTTGGGCTGTTACACCATGGGTTACATTACGTTATAGGCTCAGTTGGTGATAATGACAGCATTAGTATTAGCCATAAGTAGTAGTACATCATTATTATCTGAATAAACCTTCTTATTGTAATAATACACAACATTTTGTTTTAGCAATTTGTCCCCAAGTACGCAAACTATGTCCTTACCTTTTTTCCCTCCGTGGCCTGTTGGTTGTTCTCTGGGCCAGCCTCAAGGTCAGTTGTTTGCCAATGGAAAGAAAGTCCCTGTCAGGAATGTGTTACCCTTATCGGTTTCAAAACAGTGCGACAAGCACAGTGTGTGATAGAGAATGCATGCTACACAAGGAGTAGAACCATTAAAAATTATATGCTCTACACAAAAGGAATTCACTCAGAATACTGAACCCAAGTGGGTTTAACAAAAGTAGAAGGCATCAGAATTTTTTTGAATGGGCTGTAACTTATCTGACTCAAGTGTCAGCAGAACCATGCCTAATTTTAATACTCCCTGTGCCTCATTCCTCTGAAATTTTGTTGTGGTATTATATTGTATTGTATTTAATTCATCCTTTGGAACATAATACATATGTTATAGGATACGTCAGTATATATAAAAAGTTACATAAGATTAGAAACTGTAACATATATAGGATCCAACAAAAGCATAAAGTAGAAAAGGAAATAAAAACAAAATATTGTCACGAACCCAGTATCTACGATAGCGCGGCTTGTGTACACAAAGAGCCGGCAAATAAAGATAGCACAGATAGATAACAGACGGATAGTGTATCACAGCACAGATAGGATTTCATGTTTGGAAGGTTCTAGTGATATCTTGATTGACAGAGAAAAGTTGTTTTCTTATTTGTTCCAGAAACCTCTCAAATTTATCAATGAGGTATTTAAGAGAGCAACGACTCGTCAAGAGTGAGTCGTGAACAGTAGTAAACACAGTGGCGAGAGTCGTGAACAAATGTTGTGTAACAAGTGTTGTAAACAGAGGTAATCAGAACGTTTGTTGTGATCATCGACCTTGGTAGACTGTGAGTATGTGATGTATTTCTGTTACATAAGGATTGAACAGAGTGTATCTCTATGCAAATAAAGAACGTTTTGAACTTCTGCAACTTGGACTTTTAATTCTACGGACCCACAAAGTCACAATATATAGAGAAATGCTATATAAAAGTAATTATTCACAAATGTGGAGTTTACTCCATTTCATGATTTAGAAAATCCTCTACACTATAAAAGTTTCTCTCCATTAAGAAATTAAATAGAGCCTTTTTGAATTTTGGTTTGGATTCAATATTCTTTATACTCTGTGGTAGTTTATTAAATAAATGTAGACCAGCATATGTGAAGCTACTTTCATACAATATGGTTCTATGCAAATTGTTTTGGATGAATTTAGATTTTCTTTCATGTAATTAAGTGTTTCATATATACATGAATGGCAAAGACAAAATTTTAAATTTTCTAAAGTATGATATGCAACTAGTTTTGTTTGTGATATCAGCCATAATCTATATTACTTTCTTTTGCATCCTAAAAACTTTATTGTTATTTTTTTAATTTCCCCAGAAGATCACCCCATATGTTAATAGACTATGAATGTATGCAAAATACATCACTCTAAGAATATGTTCACTTGACATAAATTTTATTGACCTTACTAAGAAGCACATTTTACTAAGTCTGTTAGTGAGGTTATCAATATGCATTTCCCAACTTAAGTTCTCATCTAATCAAAAACCCAGAAATTTGTTTATTTTAACATATTTTGTCTCATCTTGCCCTAGCTTAATTTTTGGATGTGTAACGTTCGTATTAAGTTTACTATGGAAGCTTATTGCTGCTATTTTCTCTTCACTTAACTGTAACAAGCTTTTATTGAACCATTCTTGAATATATTTTAATATGCTGTGTATATGTAAATTCACATTATTTTCATTTGCCCCTGTTAAGAAAATACTTGTATCATCCGCAAAAAGTGGTAGAGGTTCATATTGGCCCTTTTGTGCAAAACTAGATTCTTTTCATGTTTGACATGCTAAATGCATGTCACTTCATGTGATACTAGTGCTAAGCAAATTTATATCAACAGATACAAATTATAACAACAATCTCATTTTAAAAAGCTATAGCAAGAATTCCCTTTCATCTGACATTCTATTTCCATTTCTTGTTGAACTCAGTTGCAAGTAGGAAGTTATGTTCAAAGGAAACAGAAATTTCTAGGATAAAGAGAAATTATTATAGTAGTTGTATATTATAAGATGAAATACTTTAATAATTAAATAACATTCTTAATGATAATTTGCTTAGTATTCAGTGACTTTAATATTTAAATACTATCTTTTATTGCTAGGAGTCAAATGGATTTCCTTCAGACATTCTAGTAAGTAAGAAAAGTCAGACATCTAAAATGATTATTAAATTAAAACATTTTTTCAGGAAAACACAGATAAAATTATCTAATAAGTAAGGCATTTCATGATGAAGAAGATGATATTTATTTTTATTATACCTATTGTGAGAAATAACATGTGTACAGATTTTATGATATATTTCTTTATTAATAATTTAAAATCACTTTAAAATATACATAAATTCTAATGACTGTAATTATAAATTCAAATTATCCTCCAATTATACATAATAACTTGTATGTTTCTTTGCTTTGTGTACATGCTGGTACTTAATTGAACACATGTGTCTAATTTAATAAGAATTCTTATTAATTGCCTTGATATTTAAAGCATCAATATGAAAATTATGTTTCGTCATGATGTTATGAGCTTGATTTTCATTTGAATGAGTAGAACCAGACTGAAAAATTCAAAGCCATAGCCAGGATTTGAACCACGGATCTCCCACTCTACGTGCGGTTGCTCTAACCAACTGAGCCACTATGGCCAACATGCCCAGATGACATTAAATTCTCCAACTGTTTGCTGCTAGCCCACAGGGCTTGTCATATGCTATGAGACACTTACCTTTTGTGGAAAGCAGGAGATCCGTGGTTCAAATCACAGCTATGGCATTGAATTTTTCAGTCTGGCTCTACTCATTCAAACCTTGGCCTACACACGCTAGAGTGGAAGAAATTATTATTTCCATAAATTTACTTGATTTTCATTATTATTTTTCTAACCTTATTGCTTTTCAATAATAGAATAACTTTATATAGGTAAACAAAACAATATAAAATTATTTGTGGTTGGTTTATTGACACTCGTCACTTACTTTTTCATATATTTATGAGAGACTAGTTTCAAAGGCCCTGGCCTCCATTTTCAATCTCTTCCCAACTGGCAACTGTTATCTGCTCTCTCTGGTGGTGGAACTATGAACTTTTTTGTCAAATTATCTGCTGGCGGGATTTCAAAGTTCATTACGCGATCCTTATTTTTCCAGATGAATATGTTCTCCCATGTTGTCAATCTATTTTGGTTTATCACTCCTTTTAATAATTTTGGATTTGGATCAATGTCATGGTTTTCATTCCAAAAATGAAATGCTACTGCTGACTTGTCTTCTTGTTTCAATCTTGTTTCAATCAGGACTATCAATGGGCAATCCACTTTCACCTTTTTTGGCTAACTTATTTATGAGTGCATTTGAAACACAAATTAAAAAGTCCTTCCCATTGATCTTCAAGATTTGGTATAGATATGTTGACGACATCTTTGCAATTGTACCAAGTAAACATTTAGATGATGCATTAAAATTACTCAATCTGCAAGAAAGGACTATCAAATTCACAATAGAAAAGGAAATCAATGGACAACTACCTTTCTTGGATCTAAATATCATCAGGAATGATACAAAAATAAAATTTGGAATTTACAGGAAGCCAACACATTCAGAAAATTATATAAAAAATAATAGCCACAACCCAATTACACATAAACATGCAATAATAAACAGCCTTACACACAGACTAGTCAACATACCCATGGAAAAAGAAGAATATTTCAAGGAACAAAAAGCAATAATACACATAGCAGAAGAAAACGGATACAACAAAAGTTTGGTGTTGAAGAAAATTAGAAAATCTAAACTAAAGAAAACCATTAAGGAAACAACCACATTTATTAAAGGAAAAGAAAGCAACAGCATATTCAGTTCATTCACATATCATCCAAAAACATTTAATAAATTTAAAAAGATATTCAAGGAACAAAATATCATCTTGGCACCTACTAATAGATACTCAATTTTAAAATTACTAAATTCAAAAACAAAAGATGAAATTCCTTCAGGTAACAAATCTGGAATATACCAAATAAATTGCAAGAATTGTGAAAAATGCTACATAGGTCAAACAAAAAGAAATTTAAAAACCAGAGTCAAAGAACACTTTAGAAACATCAGATTGAAACAAGAAGACAAGTCAGCAGTAGCATTTCATTTTTGGAATGAAAACCATGACATTGATCCAAATCCAAAATTATTAAAAGGAGTGATAAACCAAAATAGATTGACAACATGGGAGAACATATTCATCTGGAAAAATAAGGATCGCGTAATGAACTTTGAAATCCCGCCAGCAGATAATTTGACAAAAAAGTTCATAGTTCCACCACCAGAGAGAGCAGATAACAGTTGCCAGTTGGGAAGAGATTGAAAATGGAGGCCAGGGCCTTTGAAACTAGTCTCTCATAAATATATGAAAAAGTAAGTGACGAGTGTCAATAAACCAACCACAAATAATTTTATATTAATTTTGACGTCACTGTTACTAAATTCCTCCAAACACACATAAACAAAACAAATTAAAAAGACATGAAGATAGAAAATTATTTGATATACCAATGATGTTCTGTAAGCTAGCAAAATTCATTTGATAGTTTAACAAAATGACTGCTTAAAGTGAAGGGACTTCTTTTTGTGCATTGAATTCGTGCAGTTTTTATACACTTTTAGTAATCAATTGAAGTGAGTTAGTTATATCCTTGTTAAAGTTTTCTTTAGGCAACACTTAAAATTTTAATTAGGAGCTTGACATAGACAGTTTTAGCTATTATTTTCATATATTTCAGGTACACTCTGGTTTCAGCTAGTATCCTTAGTATTTGCTAAAACTACAGTATTATTATAAATGCTGAAACCCTCTAATTTATGAGATTATTTTCAAAATATAAGTGTTTATGAGAAAAATATTTTTTAAAATAGAAAGTAGCATGTTAATTGCAGGCTTACAAAGCAAAATGCTAGGTGGAATTGGTTGGGAACCACTGTCCTAGAATATTTGTAAATTTATGCATAGCATTTTCTATGTCAATTTTCTTATCTCTGTGGGTGTGGAGTAAAGTGAACCTTTTGGAGGGCAAAAGTGCTTTTCACCCTTCCTAGATGTGCCCTTACTTTCATTTGCTTATTGAAGAAATAAGCATTCTGTTACAAAGTAGAATAGTCTAAATTACACTATACATATAAGTACATGCTCAGTGAATAAAGAAGATATACAGTAAAACCTGCCTAAAATGGACCCCTTATTTTCCGGAAACCTGGAAAAATGGAAAATAAATTTCGGTACAGAGCTATTTTCCATGTAAAATTATACTTTAAGCCGGAGAACTGACAAATACAGAAACAGAAATACTTTTTGGGTACCGTTTGCGTAAATAATCTGATTAAAATGAAATACTTTATGTGTATGCACCGTGGCGTAGTGCGCTAAGGCAGCATGCCTTGGTCCCTGGCCACGGAAAGTGGCCCGGGTTCGATCTCACCCATGGGGTGCGGATTTTAGGTCCCGGGTATAGGACCGGTGCCCACTCAGCATCGTGAGGAAAGTGAGGAGCTCACGCTAGGTAAGCGGCCCTGGTCACAGAAACCAACATTCCGGCTGCGGGATGCCGAGATGCTGACCACATCTCCTCCCCATATCGGTTGGATGATCATCCACCTCTGCCGTGCGTAAGTGGGTGTGAGGCCGGCAGTCGGGTTGGCAGGTCTTGGCCCTCTAAGGGCTGTCGCGCCATGAGTTAACTTTTTAACTTAACTAACTTTATGTGTAATGGGTTACAACGTATGTATTTTAAAAAGTGCAATAATTTTGATGGCAGTGCACTTGCATCAAAGTTTCATGAACCATAAAGTCATAAAGTATAATCCTTCGAGCAAAAGGGAAACAAATCATTATCTCTCTCAACTCTCTTCCAACATACATGGTAAGGGTACAACAGTTTTGCAGTGTGTTCATTCTCAGTTTCGTTCTTATACGTAATCAAGTATGAGTGGAGGAAAACTGTGAACTTTGGTAATTTTTAAAAACATACTCTGTATGTACACAAATGCTGTAAAATGAGTTCTGACATTATCATTGAAGGAAAAAATTAAGGTTAATGAAAAACACAAAAAGGACAAACATCTGTCTAAAGAATTAACTATACTGTTTAAAGTAGGAAAAACTCAGACTCATGAGATTTTGAAAAAATAAAAGTTAAAGACAAGTGGTTAAAAGGAACAAAGGACATGTGAAGCATATCTCACAAAATCTACAGAGTATGATGAGTTAAATCACGCTGTGTTCGAATGGTGTGTTAGTGCGCACACTATAGGTATTCCCATTTCTGGATCTTACTTCAGATTCAAGCTTTAGAGACAGCAAGAAAATTAGGCAAAGACCATTTCAGAGCTTCCAATGGATGACTCAAGAGTTTCAAACACCACCGTTACATTGCTTTGAATGCTGTGTGTGGCGAAGAAAATGTTGTTGATATACAGACGGTTGCAGATTGGAAAGGGAAAATTGAAAACAGACAGAGAAACTAAGCGATAAACTACAATCATTTTATGTATATTGAAAATATAGTACATAATACATATCAACCTATTATTTGTACACTTCATTCTAATATTACTCCTTCACTGTAAACCTGTGCAACTATTTCATAATTTCTTTGTATTTAAATAATAACCCTCTGTAAGACGGAAACCTCCGTAAGCAGAAAATAAATGCCAGAACATTCGCGTTCCATTTTAGAGAGGTTTTACTGTATAACAAGATAAGCAAAAACAAGAGAAATAACATAAAATGCAAATAAAAATCAGAGATCATATAAGAAATACATCACTAGAGAATTTTATCATAAAATTAAGATAGAAAATGCATTTGTAATGTACTCCAGTGGGAGCTAATGAAATTCAACTATGATTGAAATAAATCCTAAAACTTTGTAGTGCAGTCAGTATCCATTTTTAAACCTATTTTTTCTGTTCTAGCTTTACATTTAAGCTTTTATTTATTGATGTAAGCAAAGATGGCTTGCCTTTTGCTTCCAGGGGAACAAAGATAAGAGAATTTAATTTATCTTCAAACATAAGCTTTATTTTACAAATCCCGGCTTACTTTGCAAAATGCAAGCTAAGTCAATAATAGTAAATCAAAATAGATCTTGAATGGTGATCACAAATAAAGAGCATAGGTGAAAAAAAATTAATCATAAATATGCCTGGTAAGTATGTTATTTAATGTTTTAGGAGTAGGTATAAGAAGAAAAATGAAATCAATACACCAATTTATAGGAAATTACAATATCTAAAGTTCGTTGTTTTCCTCCTGTACCCATCAAATGCTTTTTAATTATTATCACAACTAATCTGCTGTATATAACCATATATTTGGTTTTCACTGGTAGTATTCCAGGTGTATGGAATTAGCAAATCTTGTGATCCTTTTACAAGGCTGAAAAACTGTTAAACTGTGTGCAGTTTCAAACTTACAATATATTGGTGCACTGTCAGTAATCATAAGATCAATAGCATTGATTTGAGTTAACTCAAAGCACTGTAGAGAAACAAACAACATATTGAAAGATAATGAACATTATAAATGATATATTAAAGATAAACTTAATCTAATGTAGTTAACAAGATGCTTGCTTCTTTTCCCCCTCAACTTTTAGGCTGACAGTTTCATTTTATGATAGGTCTACTTAAACAACATTTCTCAGATCAGTCAATAATTTTGTAGCAGCATTCTTTTGGCTGGCAAAGTAAAAGGTTTAAAGAAAGAGTGGTTCTCTAGGAATATGGTGAATATTTCCAGGTGGTGGTGCTCCATGATTATACGCCATACCTGGAACTAAGAAAAAACAATTTTAGTTATGCTAAAAGGCTAAGATTCCACTAAAATCTAATTTATTTCATTATCGATCAAAGCATACCTTTATTACTACTATTAGTGGAAAATTATGTAGCCTTAATTAGCAGCTATAACTATAATTAATTATAGTTCTTTCCCAAACACCCGCTGCTTCTAAAATATTTAAGTAGTGATTGGCTTTCAACAAATATTTTAACACAATTATTTTATTTTTTAACATATAGCTGAAATTTATTGTTACAGAAACCGTCTTAGTATTTAAAAATAAATTACAAGTTATGATAATGAGTAGAGAATGTCATAGTCTATGCTTTTGCACAAAAAATTATACATATAGTTGATTGCAAATGATTGATTGATTTGATGAAAATTATAATATTTCATAATTAGGATTTAATGTATTTTTTCCTGCTTAAAATCCTTTTGAAGATAGCCAATCTAAATAGCATGTACTGCATAAAATGTTTAAATGATGTATCACATTACACAAATATAACTATTTGTATAAAAAACTTCACTTATCTTAAGAAAATGATGTTAATTTTTCTTTTTAATTGAGATCGATTTCACAAACAAATTGCTTGCATTGTCAGTCCATCAACACACTTTGTCGTCAAGGATTCCGGTTACCATGTTATTATGTTTTTTCAGTATTACTAAAATCTGAAAACGAAACAAACCTAAAAACAGAATCAACTGCTGGTATTGCAAAATTCATTACACAATGTTTATTTTTTTAAATAAATATCTTTTCCCAAACCATTAAATCTATCAGACCATTTAATTGATTTAATAATTTAACTTCAGGATTTATTTCATGGTTAAATGACCAAAAATGAGCTGCTACATGTTATAGCACTTATTTATTTAGCTTATATGCTGAAGGATAACACATTAGGATGAGGACATAGGCACTCAGTCAATAGGTTGAAGCCATTGTTTTTGTTTGGCCCCAAAACAAATATTGTTTATAGATTTTGTAGTGTTGTTGATGATTCAGAAAGAAGGAAAAATATAAAAAATGTTAACATGTTTATATTGTGTGTGAAACTAAGTTGTGAGTAAAAACAAAATAAGAAACATTTATATATATAGATCTATATACTGGGCTATAATATCAGTGCATAGAAAAAGAGAATGGTTGCTAAGAAGACTGAACCTACTTCCATTAGATGCTTGGGAGAAGAAAAATTTGTATCTGCGAAAGTCAACATGTTAAAAAGTTTCTGTGAAAGATTGTGATGTTTCAATTTAAATCAGTATTATTTAATTAAAGAATCATAAAGTATCACACAGCAAAATCTCGAAATGAAAAATTGAGCTAATTGTAAAATCCTTTTACAAAGTTAACAATTGAAATAAGCATGTTTGTGTGTGAAGAATGATGTACTAATGAACGGTACGGCATGATGTACTTGTCAAAGATGTCCGATGGTGGAGTTTCATCTTCATCAACAAAAATCGTCATAGAGTCATGAATTTTGAAACTCCACCACCGGACATCTTTGACAAGTACATCATGCCATCTATCGAAGATACGGAGAAAGAGGAAACCACTACAATTTGCACTAGTCAAGTACCAGTTGATGATCAGAGCAAAAGCTCTTGAAACATGTCCTGTGAAAAAAACAGTGTGAGTGAAGCAGTGTGTCAATATCTTCTCGATTCACTTTTGTGCTAAGTTGTGCTTCACTGTCTCTACGCTTCTTCCAAGTTTATACTTTGAACTTAATAATTACTAGTACTGAACACAGAAAATTGCAATAATTCAAGAAAACCTTATTATTCATTAAGTTTTCTCCTCTAGAATCATTAGACATAGGCAAATGAATATGCAATTTTATGACTGTAAAGGAACCAGAATACAAAGTTTCAATCATTAACAACAAATATTGTAAAGAATGCACATTTTTGCTGATATGAAGAAATTGCAACAAAAAATACATACAATATATTTTTTTTTTGGTAAAAACTATTTTAGATAGAAAAATCATTAGGGAAAATCTAAATTAACCAAATTTAAGAGAAAGAAGGTAATAAGACAGCTGCAGGACCTACATATTGTTGTGAGCATTGTTGCGGCCGGCGCACTTAAAGAGACAGTGCAGTGTGGAGATAACAGCTTGCCAAAACAGATAAAGAAGGAGACAGCTGACTGGAAGGCTCAGTTTCTTGTTGTTACAGAACATTCGATTAATTTCTAGAACAATTAGAAAAGGTCTAAAAAGAAGCCAAGGTTAGTTGTCGGATAGTCATAATTGGACTCTTGTGCGTGCAGCTGTTTTGAAAGTGAACTCTTTTGTTTGTGGTTGACGACCTTGAAGACTGTATTTGTGTATGTTACATAATCCTGCTACTGTAAGGGTTGACCAAAGTGTGCTTCTATGGAAATGAAGAGCATTTTGGAATTTCTGCAAACTGGACCTTTAATTCTATGAACCCACAAAGTCACAATATGATGCAGAGGTTAAAAGTAAGCAAAGTAATGTAATTTCTATCTAAAGCTTTAAATTCAGTTTTCTCCACTTTCAATTTTTTAACCTTTTTGTATGGTCAAAATGCTCTAGAACTTGCAAATTTAAATGGATTTGTTCGAAACTTTGCATAATATTTCTAAATAAATGTTTAATAAAAGGTAGTATTACCTAAGTTATAAATTGAATAGCTTATTTATTATTATTGCATTTTGAACCTCAAAATTGCAAAACTTTAAGGAAAATTTAATATTCCAATATGTAAAGACTATGATACAATGAACCATGAAATTAATATAATTTTGAGTTGAACTAGTGCTCAATGCTCCACTTATTGCTAGTATTTATCTAGAACACATTTCGTTAGGATCTTCCTAACATCATCAGCTGTTGTCGACTAATGGATGTTGATTTGGTGAACTCCTTGGAGGTGATAGGGGCGTCTCTGTCGGTATCTTGATGAACTTGAAGTTTGGGTTTTCTTCAAAGATAGTGTCGAAATTGAAAGAAAATTGTTTAATTTCGACACTACCTTTGAAGAAAATTCAAGCTCATCAAGATACCGACAGAGACACCGCTATCACCTCCAAGGAGTTCACCAAACCAAGGTCCATTAGTCGACAACAGCTGATGATGTTAGGAAGATCCTAACGAAATGCGTTCTAGGTAAATACTAGCAATAAGTAGAGCACTGAGTACTAGTTCTACTCAAAATTATATTAAAATTTAATATATTCATACACAAATACCTTTTTTCTTAGATACTACTTAATACACACCAAAAAGTATCAATTTTTATAACTGAGATCCCTAGAAACTTTAACATAAAATTTGAAGTTTCTAAAAGAAAAACTGTATGACCTGGGGACATATTACATAACATACAAAAATCACACTATAAAAAGAAATAAATACATTTTTTTAAACTATGTAAGATAGAAGGATGAAATATGCAAGCTCAATTAATTTCCATTTAACCTACTTAATGATAAAATTTCATGCAGCTCTGATGTAAAATTCTGGATTTTAGCATTTTTCACAGATGCCTCCCCTTAAAAAAAAGCGAGTAGTGTCAGTAAATCAATTCATTGTTACTGTCTTTAAATTGTTTTCTCATTACTGTTTAAAGCTTCAGACAAAGTATTTCAGTTATGATGCATTATATCTAGATGACTTTCTCTCCTGTGTTTCATTTATTTTTATATAATCTCTATAATCTGTTCATACAAAGCTTATTTTCCTATCCACTTCTTGTTAATTTAATAACATTTTCAGAGGGTAATTTGATTACACATTTTGTTGTAGGTGTAAGGGAAATCTGGGAAACTGAAATGATAGTTAAGCATTGTAAAATAGGTCACTGCATACTGACCTTGAAATTCCATAGTTTTCATGATATTATAGGAAACAATTGAAAGTTGACTGCACTTAACAGGTGGTGAAAATTGCAAGGTATATTTTGGGTATGACTGATGCTAAAATAAACTTAATTGTTGAAAATAAATTGCTTGTTTTAATGAGACCTACTTTTTTGTTTAGTAAACCTTTGCGTCTCTTATAGCTTACCAATCATACAAAATTATAGTAAATTCTTCCAGTATTTTAAAGCTTGCAGCAAGAACATGCATTGTGGAATTCCTGTTCCTTATTTTCTCTTCAAATGCGTTCGCCGCTTACATAAACAATCTTCTCATGCTCGATCTTTCTTTCTTTAAATTATCCATCTTATCCAATCATGGTTGCCAAAATAAAGGGTCTTTCTTAAATGTGGTTTTAATCCATCCCGTAACAGGAATGGTCTAACCACTCAGCCATGTGCCACCCCAGTTAGGTATCTTAGCAATCTTAACCTAAAAGAGCATATACACTTTTCATTTCTGCTGATTATAATGTTAATATTTATTTTCATTACATTACTTTAATTTTGTCACATTTATGAACAGTCTTTCTTACTTACTGAGGAGGAACACAGTGATCTAGTATACACTCTGCAGGTTCACAGCATGGTGCTTCCACACCCCAGTAACTGCATCGAAGACGCTCTGGAATACATCTGTCTGTATACTCAAGTGCTCCTAAAGAAGGGTCCTGAAATAACCAAACATATTAACTGGATTCTCTCAATGCCTTTACTTACATCTAAAATGAAAGAACAGTTTCAGTAATACATCTCTGTTTTCTTTTGTTGCCCTCTTAAACTAACCTAAATATTTGATGCAAGTTGAAAGTTTATTTTTAGTGTATATGTATTTAATAAATAATAATGAATGGTATCCAATGCAAAAAGGTTGAAACGTACAGGCATAAGCCAAGTGAAAGCTGGCTTAAAAAGAGTTTGATTTTGTATCATATATAATTATCCCTGCTTTGTTTTCCATAATGTTGTTCATATTGCCTGTATACTATAATATGTGTCTTATGTTAACTTTTGTACATATATATGCTATTAAACTTTATACCTCTGGACATGTTCAATGTTCACAGCCTTTTCTGGCTACAAGTGAACCTACTGAACGCAAATCAATCTAATCTAATCTAACCTAATATGCAGAGCATGTGCTTTAGTTGCACAATATAACACTGGAAACTCTAATAATATCAAAGAATAAAAATAGTTTAGAGGATATAAAGGAAGTTGCTAATGTTATAATAGACTAAGTGTCAAATTATAGTGTTAAGGTAAAAGAGGGGAAGCAACAATAATGACACACTGAGACCAATGGCACATTTTTATTTCATTAATTAACTTTTTTTAAAATTTATATTCTCTAATATTGAGTTGTATCAGAAGTGAATGTAATGGGTGAAATGATGTTCAAATGAGCCTGGTTTCATAGAGCATAGAGTTACCAGACATTCATATTTAAAGATAAAGAAAAATCCCAAGAGAAAATAGATAGAGTCAACATGAAAAATTCAATGCCATGGCCGGGATTTGAACCACGGATCTCCTGGTTTCTATCCAGTCACTTCAACCCATTGAGCTACCATGGCCAACATGCCACCCTGACATTAAATTCTCCATTTGACTCGTATATTTCCCTGGTAAACCACTAGGGGCTCTCGCATCCGAGATACACCGTACTTAAGTCACAGGCTTCATCATTTAACTCTTATTATTTTAGTTAATTGATGGAAATTAATAATTTCTTCATACTAGCCGTATATAGGCTAATGTTTTTGATAGAGTCAAAGGGTTAGAGCGACTGGACGAAACCAGGAGATCCGTGGTTCAAATCCCAGCCATGGCATTGAATTTTTCATGTTGACTCTATCAAAAACCTTAGCCTATATACGGCTAGCATGAAGAAATTATTAATTTCCATCAAGTAACTAAAACTCAAGAGAAAACCTTACCCAGATAACTCACCCTACAGAGATTCGAACTGAGGACCTCTTGAACATGTGGTAAACATGTTAAAACCTAACATGTTAACATGCTAACACCTAAACTACAGAGGCAGGTTTAACTTATTTGTCCTGTAGATAATATAATATATTATATAGGACATGTCAAAAACACGTGAAACGTTGCCAGAATATTTTATTGATACCTGATGCAAAAGTTTATCCCCCCTGACCTGTTTATGCTTAAGGTTTCCCTTAGGAAACCATTCCCATTTCATCTTTCTTCTTATCCCTTAGGTGGTATGGCATAATTTCCCCAATGATCCAGCTTAAGAGGCTTTGTTCTGCTACAGTTCTAAAGAAGAACTTGTATAGGCTGGCTCTGTAGCTCAGATGGTAGAGCACCTGCCTGTCGTGCTAGGAGTTCCGGGTTCGATTTCCGGCAGTGGGGATGGGGATTTTTCTCCGACCAAGATAATTCCTCATCTTCCCCAGAGTTTGGAAGTATGAATGAGAGTGCAAATGTGTGCATGATTGGATGATTAAAATGCAACAAATACGAGTTGACACCTTGATATGTTCCAAAGGAGAATGGCTGCCAATATGACCATTGCAGTTAAAGGTGGGTTATAAATGGAACAAAATAAGAAAGAACTTGTATAGAATATATACCAAAGGTTTATCCTGTATATGATATGCATGAATTTGAAGAGCTGGACAAGAATAATATATGAACAAAATTTTAGAAATAATGCACATAGGTTTTTTTTTTTTTTTTTTTTTTTTTTTTTTTTTTTTTTTTTTTTTTTTTGTAATTTTACATCCTCCAATGTTAAGTTATATCGGACAGTGAAAATGATGCTCAAATGTGTCCAGAATCCATGGAGTGTAGAGCTACCTGACATTCATCTTTAAGAATAAGGGAAAACCTTATCCAGGTAGCTCACTCTGACTGAGATTCGAACTCCGGACCTCTTGAACATGAGGCAGACATGCTACCATCTACGCTACCAAGGCGGGCCCACATAGTTAGCTGTAAGTGATGAAGTCTATTGTAAATTGTGTATTTACCTAATGACTGAATTGAATTTCTTTTGGATAGCACTTAACATTCATACTACATAGGGCACTACACAATAATATTCAATTAGGTATTTATTCATCCAAAGAATCATAATAATTAAAAGCCTTCATTAAGTAACAAATTATATAATTTAATAGAAACAGTGTAAAATTACTAGTAATTTAATCTAAAAGAAATTATTGGTGAGAAAAGAACCAAGGAAAAGAATACAAAAATATTTTATATTGAAAAAATCTACTGAAACTTAGGTATATTTTTTTAAATTAATACTTGAGAAATTATTTTAAAACAAGCTTACTCTTTTGTACATCTGTGAATTTCTGAAGTATCGGCTGAACCATAGAGGACTCCACTTGTATATAGGTCGATCATCGTTATATGCTGAACTGCACAGTATCATCATTGACAAGCATAGGATGAGGGCAAACAGCAAACTCTGTGACATCTGAAATGCAATGTTATGGCAATATTAACACTATTTTAAAAATAAGTTAGTTTAAAGAGGGATAAATGTACAGTTTTAAAATATTTTATTTCTGCAACCAAATTGCTCCTAACATGTTGGAAATAATCAGATGAAACTATCAGTACTTTGCCAGTTTTGGAAGTTCTGACTATTTAGTTTCTTGCAATGTCATAAGACATAAGCTTGTTTTTCCTTTTTAATTAAATCATAAGTAGATACTAATCAATGTCCTGTGCCGTGGCGCAGTGGGCCAAGGCAGCATGCCTTGGTCTCTGGCCAAGGAAAGCAGCTCGGGTTCGATCCCACCCATATGGTGGGGATTTTAGGTCCCGAGTATAGGACTAGTGCCCACTCAGCATGGTGAGGAAAGTGAGGAGCTTATGCTAGGAAAGCGGCCCTAGTCACGGAAACCAACATTCCGGGTGGGGGATGCCGAGATGCTGACCACATCTCCTCCCCACATCGACCACATCTGCTCTACCGTGCGTAAGTGGGCGTGAGGCCAGCAGTCGGGATGGTAGGCCTTGGCCCTCTAAGGGCTCTCGCGCCATAGGTTATTAATTTTTTAGATACTAATCAATAAAAAGAAGGTACAGGCCCAGAAAAGACTTAATGCCATGTAATTGAAAATATTAATATTATTTGTATAAATTTCTATGGATGCCAGATAAAACAAGCTTTACAATTTTTAGGATTTTGAAATATATGAGGGGGAAAAAAAAAGAAAAATTGAAGACATTGAAATCAAAATAGGGGATTTCAAGGTACGAGGGCTGTTCTATAAAGAATGATCATAATTTTTTTTATGGTCATACTTTTAGCACTAAAATTCAATCCTATTATATCCTGTGAGCTTAATGTGAAACAAACATGCCGTAGTACTTTCATTGTTGGTACTCCTGGTTCCCACCTGTGAGAATCAGCCAAGTTCAGACATGTTCAGTATCGCCTACCACTGCAATGGAGGTAACATGCAGTTAAAGTTGATGTTAGAGGAAGATCCGGAGTTTCTTTCAAACGTAATCACTGTTGATGAAACTTGGCTACATCATTTTGATCCTGAGAGCAAACAGCAAAGCTCAGTGTGGAAACGTTCTTCATCACCAACCCCCCAAAAAGCAAAAGTGTTTGCTTCTGCTGGGAAAGTTATGGTCATCTCATTCTTTGATATTCATGGAATGGTTTATCAGAATGTTGTACCTGCACACACATCAGTAACTGGACAATACTACAGGGATGTCCTGAAAACATTGCAAATCCATATCAGGCCCAAAAGACCACATTTCCATGAAGCTGGCTGGATGCTGCACCACGATAATGCGCGGCCGCATATTGCCAATGTTGCTGTATATCTTGCAAAAATCAACGTGAAGTGCATCCTTCAACCTCCCTATAGTCCGAATTTAGCCCCATGTGGCTTTTTTTCTATTCCCTATCTTGAAGAAACGCCTTCGTGGGAGGCATTATCCATCATCAGAAGCAGTGGTGAAGGCTGCAGAGGCGATTTTAAAGGATCTCTCAACTAATGGTTTCCAGCAGGTCTTTGAAGACTGGCAGAAACGCTGGGACAAGTGCATCGCATTCAGGGAAGACTATTTTGAGAAGAACCATCAAAATTATGAGGATGAGTAAAGGTATTAACTTTAAAGAGAGTCGATTAATAACACTAAACAACACTTACTTTTAAATTTTTCCGGAACATGTTTCTGAGGCTTTGCCTCTATCATCAGCCGGCCCTCGACTGCTTCTCATTGGTGTAGTTGATGATATTTTGTCACAGGTCTCCTCTGGTGGCGGTTCAAGGAACTTGCTGAACAAATCTTTCTGGGGGATGTCGAAATTGAATACTTTGTTCCTATTTTTTGAAATGAAGATTTGTTCAGCAAGTTCCTTGAACCGCCACCAGAGGAGACCTGTGACAAAATATCATCAACTACACCAATGAGAAGCAGTCGAGGGCCGGCTGATGATAGAGGCAAAGCCTCAGAAACATGTCCTGGAAAAATTTAAAAGTAAGTGTTGTTTAGTGTTATTAATCGACTCTCTTTAAAGTTAATTTATCATAACAACACTGTTTTCAACACTTCCAAGAAAGGAATTGAGTAAAGGTATGTTGTCAAAAAAAAAAAATGTGATCATTCTTTATTGAACAGCCCTCGTATTTTATAGATGCATGATCTACGACGTAGATACTTGGGATTCACTGACTCTGTTGTACTGCTATGAGCACACAGAAGCTCTTCTGTTGTACTATCTAGGTTTTTAAAATTACTTTGTTTAAACCTGAGTGTAATTTTTAAATTTAGTTTAAGTAAGTATTCAATCAATCAGTTTATTGTTCACTATAACATAATACAGACAGTATATTTTATGTTTAACAAAACTTGTCAACAAATTGTCATTTATCCTCTCTCTCTCTGTCTCTCTCTCTCTCTCTCTCTCTCTCTCTCTCTCTCTCTCTCACACACACACACACACACACACACACACACACACACACACACACACACACACACACACACACACACACACACACACACACACACACACACACACACACACACACACATAATCTATTCAAAACCATTGGAGTTATAATGAAAATATTCATCTATAGTACTATAAGCTCTGCTTTACAAGAGCTTAGTCAGTTTAGATTTGAACTTCGCAGCTGACACAGTATTTTTTAGGCTTTCCAGAAGTTTATTAAGTAGTTTCGGACCAAAGTATTGGGGCTTATGTTCAAAAAATTTTTGCCTGTGACCTTTAACTATATAATTATTCTTCCCCTTGTTTCATATTGCAGGTTAATGTAAGGAAAGTAATGATCTAATGGCATCTATGATGATTTTTCTGATTTTTAATGAAGGTCAATTAACCATTTGTACTCGTGAACGAAGTAGCCAAATAATAAATGGTCTCTAGAGTAGGGAGCAGAAAATGTATTTAAACCTATTTAGAGAAATTCTACAATTTTATTATAAGCAGCAAAGTCTTAAGAACAAAGCCAGAGCTGGTTGAAATAAAACCACTAGCTTTCGTGACTGCTTGCCATATGCATACAAAACCCAAAAATGGGCGCGAAAGGCTATTCTTTAAACTACAACATGGAGGCACTGCGTTATATAGCGAGAACATTTAATTAGCGTTCGTTTCACGCTATACCCTTGGGGCCCCTGCTCATAAAGAAGCGTGCACAGGACTTACGCCACGAATTAATTACCGCTAAGCCATAATTTGAGCATAATTTAGTTGACTCTTCTAACATGTATTAAAAATATCTATTATTTCTGAGAATATGGTATGTATGTATCAACGCATAAGGAAAACGAATTTTCAAACGCTATACGCCTTCTAAATTTTTCCTTAATAGCAAATGCGATGTTTTACACACGTATAGGGGATCCACTCCTCGATGGTCGAAGACTAGGCATGCTTGTCTTCACATCCGAAAGTCCCGGGTTCTATTTTGGTAAAAGTAAATGTGACTGAACTACGGAATGTTCGCTTATCTAGTGCTGATAAGCGCCAGGTCGATAATACAACCTAATTTTCTTGCAGATTGTGTATTACGTTTGAAAAATGTGTAGGTCAATTCCAGTGTTAGAGGAGGTGACAAATCGTCGTTGAGATGTGCAGTGGTTGGTTAATTGGATTAGATTAGATTAGATTGATTTGCGTTCAGTAGGTTCACTTGTAGCCAGAAAAGGCTGTGAACATTGAACATGTCCAGAGGTATAAAGTTTAATAGCATATATATGTACAAAAGTTAACATAAGACACATATTATAGCACACAGGCAATATGAACAACAATATGGAAAACAAAGCAGGGATAATTATATATGATACAAAATGAAACACTTTTTAAACCAGCTTTCACTTGGTTTATGCCAGTACGTCTCAACCTTTTTTCAATGGATACCATTCTTGTTATTTATTAAATACATATAGATTAAAAATAAACTTTCAGCTTTCATCAAATATTTGTAAGTAATGATTTGTCATTGGAATAGTTAAATACTACTTACAGAGCTACAGAAGCATTATCAGGATAATTTGTCATTCAGATAATCTTGTACAGAATAAAAAGATTTTGAGCAAAGGTACTCTCTAACAGCTTTTTTAAAAGCACCGAAATTATCAACTTTTTCTTTAAGAACATTAGGAAGTGCGCCAAATATTTTGATAGTTTCATAAGACACACCTTTCTGGAAGCAAGAAAGTTTAGCACTGGGATAATGGATATTATACTTTTGTTTAGTGTTTATTCTCTGAATTACATTATTTGTTGCAAATAAGGCACGATTGCATACAAAGAATTTTAGGATCGAGAATATATACATGCAAGGAAGCGTTAATATCTCAATTTTGTAAAAAGATCTTTACAGGAGCATCTGCTGTGGGTGTTAGTAATGATTCTTATAACCTTCTTTTGCATAAGAAATATTTTTTTACTTTCTACTGAGTTGCCCCAAAATAATATTCCATATTCCATAATAGAGTTAAAGTATGCATAATATACTAATTTAAGTGTGTCAATAGAACTCACATTAACCAGCTCTCGGATAGCATAACAGGCAGAGCTGAGTTTAGGTAAGATATAATTTATGTGAGCTTTCCAATCTAAACATCTGTCGACTTGAAGGCCCAGAAATTTTATGCTGTCAATTTCTTCTAATAACATATCATTAATCCCGATTTCTATTTCAGTATGTAATGAATCTGATACACAATTATTTTCTTACATAGTGTTACTATACAAGTACCACATTCCTGGCATTTCATTGGGCTTTGGAATGCTCTACTTAGGACAACAATGTTTTGTGACTTTAAAATAAAATAACTGCAGAATAACCACCGAAGTATCGAAAAAGTCAGGAGCTAATTTTCCGAATTATAGTTCGAAGTTAATACCTCGGTACCAGTATCGAGGTATCGCAAGTTTTGAGGACCCATCCCTAATAATAATATCGATGTGTAAAATGTGCAGAAAAATATTTTCAAGCGGTAATAAGCTACACAACACAACAGATTCAAAGAAGCATTTATATTCATAACCCGAGTGAAGTTTAGAACCTCTATTGGAAAAACAATATACGAGTTTCCCGTTGGCGTTCAGAATCTATGTGGGATACCTGTAAATTATGAGCAAAATCAACAATTGTTACATGATTGCATATACAAAAGAAAGCTACTTATAAGAGCATAATTCAGTAAACAAGCTATCACTTTTCATAGAAAAATAGCGTCCCATCACTATGTACGAGGGCTGTTCAATAAAGAATGATCACAATTTTTTTTTCACAACGTACCTTTACTCATCCTCATAATTTTGATGGCCCTTCTCAAAATGGTCTCCCCTGAATGCGATACACTTGTCCCAGCGTTTCTGCGAATCTTCAAAGACATGCTGGAAACCATTTTTGAGAGATCCTTCAAAATCGCCTCCGCAGCCTTCACCACTGCTTTTGATGATGGATAATGCCTCCCACGAAGGCGTTTCTTCAAGTTAGGGAATAAAAAAAAGTCACATTGGGCTAAATCCGGACTATAGAGAGGGTAAGGGATGCACTTCATGTTGATTTTTGCAAGATATTCAGCAACAACATTGGCAATATGCGGCCGCGCATTATCGTGATGCAGCATCCAGCCTGTTTCACGGAAGTGTGGCACCCAATGAAATGTTCAGTATTTCAGAAAGTGATCTTAAGGTAATTCGTCAATCCTCTTTCACAATGGCAGCAGCAGTGTTGATGTTTTCTTCCGTAAGAGCAGTAATTGGAGCACCGGTTCCACCTACCTTTGAAATTGATTGTCCCCTCTCTTTAAAATTTTAAACCACCTTCGAGCTGTGCTGTAGGGAAGAACAGACTCTCCATAGGCCTCCTGTAACATTGTATAGGCCTCAACTGAAGATTTGTTGAGACGAAAGCAGAATTTCAAAGTGACATATTTTTCCTGGCATGTTACCTCCATTGCAGTGCTAGGCGATGCTGAACATGTCTGATCTTGCCTGGTTCTCACAGGCGGGAAGCAGGAGTACCAACAGTGAAACTACTATGGTGTGTTTGTTTCACATTAAGGTAATAGAATATAATAAGATTGAATTTTAGTGCAAAAATTATGACCGTATGCCATGGTGCAATCGTGAAAGTGAAATAAATATTTTTCAAATATTCACACATTTGATCACCAGTGTACTTCCTCGATTGAATACAATAAACGATTTGAATACATAAAAATGATTACTCTCATTCGGGAAGGGTTTGGTTCGATTCTCATCATATCGGTTTATCTGACCACGGGTCTTTACCATTTATTACTCGACCAGCACTGCAATCGTTCCTTATCGGGTCTTATCTGGTCGATTAGAAGAGTGAAATATTAGTAAGTTGACGTACAGTAAGTTACGAAACACAAATAGAGCGATTGGAAGCTGCCTGTGTCTATATGGTAAGATTTCTCGTGTCTGCCGATGTACTACATGGCAAAGCCAGAAGGCGTATCGGAAAAAAATCGCAACACAGGGATGTTTACCTCAGCTTATCGCACATACACGGTGAGTCCAGTGTTTTTATACTCTGTTCAGATGTAATAATGTCTTCTGGACAGCAACGTGTCATACATCGGCAAGCGCGAGAAATCTTACCACATAGACACACACAGCTTCCGATCGCTCTATTTGTGTTTTGTAACTTACTGTACGTCAACTTACTAATATTTCACTCTTCTAATCGACCAGATAAGACCCGATAAGGGACGATGGCAGCGCTGGTCACCTGAAGGTCAATACGCCTCAAAGCTCTGAAGCAAATAATAATGGTGGCTTAGGGTATAGCAATGAGGTACTCTCAGGGTATACGTGGATATGTATGAGTAAGGATGGTTCTAATGACACTGGAATGCCCGTTTCAAACTGATTTAATGACTGCTTTTTTTATCATCACATCAAACTCGAAGTTGCCGACCAAGGTTATCGATATTTCACTGTTCAGAGTGACCGTATGTAGAATACTTATTGTGAAAACGTAGAGTCAGACTGAAAAATTCAATGCCATAGCCGGGATTTGAACCACGGATCTTCTGGTTTCCGTCCAGCCGCACTACCATTGTGCTACTATGGCCAACGTGCCGATATGACATTAAATTCTCCAACTGACTCGTATTTTTCCCGGTAAACCACTTAGGAGTTCTCATACACACATGAGTCAACTACCTTAATGGCGACTTACATATTGTAAGTACTTTAAGGCCCGGGCTTTATAGTTAACCACTATTAGGTTAATTAATGGAAATTAATTATTCTTTCACACTGGCAGTGTGTAGGCTAAATTGTGGAAACGTGCGGCTGGACGGAAACCAGAAGATCCGTGGTTCAAATCCCGGCTATGGCATTGAATTTTTCAGTCTGACTCTACGTTTCCACAATTTAGCCTACACACTGCCAGTGTGAAAGAACAATTAATTTCCAGAATACTTATTACTCGATAAAACTTAATTCCTTCTTCACGTACATATGAACCGACAAATATCTTCTCTCATCGCTTCTGGTCTCCTTTGACCAAGACAGAAGAAGATAACCTTCTTAATCGGCCTCAAGCCGTGGATTGTCTATCCTCACTGTGCACAGCTGCGTGTGTGTGTGTCACTTTCACCTCTCGAAAACCCTCTTTATTCATCCAAAACTCCTTTGTGGCTATTATGTCCATTGTGATTATTAGTCTCGGTCATGGCATTATTAAGGGTCCGAGCAATGTCCTTTTCAAACGGAGTCAAGTGTTACTCCTTTAGAATTTTTGCTAAGAAGACCCCTTTTCCCCAGTGTCTTTTGTTACACAACTCAACCAACTGCACCCACGGTAACAAATATACAATGCTCCTTTGAAATCCAGTACGATTCATCCCTTAATTTCGGTATCAGCTCTGTTGAGTAATAGATGATTGTATATAAAAAACTACTGATAAGAACATAATTCAGTAAGCAAGCTATCTCTTTTTATGGAGTGTTCATCAGTATCGAGTGCTGAGAAATTGTCATATCGTCCCATCACTTATGTATATGCTATAGCCATGGTGGAATCGTGGAGGTAAAATAAGTATATATATTTGATCATCAGTGTTCTTTCTCGATGAATGCAATAAAAGATTTGAAGACATAAAAATGATTACTTGCATTCGGGAAGGGTAGGGTTCGATTCTCATCATATCGGCTAATTTGACCACGGGTCTTTACCACTTAAGTTCCCAACACCATTTTCATCTATTTCGTGGTTATAGGATTGGGATTTCATTACGGAGGGGATTCGGTACGTAGGCCACCATGCTAGGCCCATTGTTCCTATGACTCCAAGTGGGAGCATCCCCGGGAGGAAGGATGAGGCGAAGGAGACAGAGGGTGGCCGATCCAAGTAGCCATGACAATACAGAGGGCAGGGTCCCTACAGTTTAAAGATGTATTTTTATCTTGAAAAGTGCAGAGCGATGTGCAGTGGTATCTGGACGAGTCCACCTTAGAGCGGTTGCAACTGGAGGGGAGGGCAGGTCAGTTGCGTACCAGTTGCCAGCAACTAAACACATGCACAGCTACTCGGTAACACTACAGCTTGTTTCAAAATGTGCTTGTCTCCTGGTTCCAAGAGGGCATTTATAAATGACGCCTCCTAGCAGCACATTAGGAAATAAAGTGCTACATTTAAAAACACGAGAAATAATAACCAATATCCATAGATGTTAAAAAAGTAGCAATGGCCTGGGTGAGCTATAAAAATCTGGGGAAGGGTATCTGAGGCAACAGTTGTGTCTGAAAGTAGTTTAGGAGAGTTATTAAGGAAAGAAAAGCCATTGGTGCTAGTGCAACAGCGTCCTTCTCTAGGCGCAGTAAACAAAGATTAAGAACATGCACAAAATCTAATTTGGATGTTTTAATTCAGAAGTAGCTAGGCGAACTATGAATAATTTTTAAAGCACAGAAAAACAAAGACTTACTTTGAAGAAAGTGCTTATGAAGCTAAAAATTCTACTGACTTCCAAGGCAGTGTCTAAATATTAAGAAGAGTTCTTTTGAAGCTAGGATTATTTGAAAAAAAAAAAAAAAAGACACTAAGCATGACAGACAAATTTTAATCGAACATCGCACCACACGTGAAAAAAGGCTTAAGTCTTTACGAAATATTCGGATATATCGAAGTGAAGCTTATATAGTTTATATGGATGAAACTTATATAAATACAGCACAAACTAGACCATATGCCTGGAGTTAAATACGTTACAGGAACTCTGTAGCGATATTGAAAGGGCGACAGTTGTTTATCATGCCTGTTGGAGGAGAACAGGGTTTTGTTCCAAATGTCTATGTACTATTTAAGATCCAACAAAAGCGTGGAGATTACTACCATAGTAAGAATTAAAACTTAGCTTATAAGAGCTGCAAAACTGGCTTCGAGGGTGAGATATGTTTTTAGACACCTTAAGCACTGCCCTCTCCTCTTGTAATCTTACGCGTGTGACGCATTGTGGCGATAGGTGCACTATCTCCACCACAGTTGCTATTCATCCCTACCGCACAGGATCCCTGTCAAGATAAAATAATACATCTGTACTTGGATAGAGACTTCCCCCACGGGCCAGGACAACGAGCACGCTCCCCTATTGCGGGACGGCGAGTCCAGCAGCCAAGCCCCAAAGGTCCCTGGCTGGCGGTACCGAAATGATCCCAGCAGAGGAGCGGAGACCGGCAACCGACCTACCGGAGGAGGAAGTATTTTTCCTCAGAGCATTTCATCCTGCCGTGCACCGCCGAGACTCCCGCCGACACTTCTATTCTGAAAGAGACAACCAGATGAGAGATGATGTGAAGTGATAATGGAGATGAAGTGGAGGAACAGGAAATTCGGGGGATGTAATTAACCTACCCAGCATTCGCCTAGCGACACGGGAAAACCCCTGAAGAAACCCTGGGTCAGATAGGTCAGCCACGGGAATCGAACCTGGACCTCCCGAATACGGGTCACAGACGAAACCGCCTGAGCCATCCAGCTCGGTTGGGGTTGTAGGAACAACGAGGTGGTTGTTTTGTTGCGACATGACTGATGGTGGAAAGACTTCTCCCAGATCATTTAAATTACTTCATGATTATGTTAATAGCCCATTGTGAAGGAAAAGAAATAAAACAGGTCAGAATCGAAAATTTTAAGCGTCTCCCCTCAGATGACGCACTTATTCCTATCCAAAGACGTAATTCTATTACAAGCATGCTTTTTGTAGCTGTGAAAGAAACGATTCCTTACGAATTATACACTTTAATTAGATCTAAAAAGTGACACTCACATATATACACTGTAACAGTAGTTTCGAGTTATATTTAGAAAAGTTATGAAAAGTTTATAAATTTATAAAAATGATTATGTAAATCTATGTAGTAATTTAAATAAATAAAAATATATGTAATTTCGTGATTGGCCGTAGTAATAATTGTATGACGTAATGTTGTGACGTGGAATTAAATCGGCCATTCACAAAATTAAGATAGGAATAACGATAGTTACGAAAAATCAATAATCTTGGTGGAGATGTTTTGTAATCGTGAGTGTGATGAATAGTGGAGCAGGATCAAGAACTTTTATGTAATAGCTGGAACTGTTTAAATATAACAAAGTAAGAATTTATCGATATGTTGGAAGTAACCTGCAAGTGACTTGGAAAGGAAGTTCAAGTAAAATGTAATCCAAATAATACAAAATTTGACTTCTGCGAAACTTTATTCCGAACCACGCCTGAAACTTAGATTCTCATGACTCTTATTTAATCAAACACAATCATCAAGAAACAACTCAAAATACAACGAATTAACCCTGTTATATCAGGCTTCTCGACGTGGATCTTCGAAAAGTCAACGTGCATCCCATCTCAAACATAGAAATCCCGCACCAAATTGCGCCTGAACGTGTGAGGCTGATTAAGATGGAGAGAAATTAACTACGTATAAAGAATTCCTGTCCCAACACCAATTAACCGAAAAAAAAGAGCAGATTCTGGTAGCGTGTATTTTTCTAAGTCCACATCGTGTCCAAGGCCGGTTTACAATGGTGTCACGGAACACGTCTCTTTAGCTTCGTCCTACCAAATCCTCTCATAATTATAATAATAGTGAGAATATTCACACATTGTGTATTGTTTCATATGTTTCCCTATTACATCGGCAATCCTTCCTGTTTTCGGACACTAATGTGTGCAATAAATGAGTCTCATAATTAAGGCTCACTTATCAAACGTGCACCGAGCAGTTATGGACAGGTATGTAAGAGTTGGACCTACAAAGGTTCGAATTCCAGACAACATTTTGATTTTTTTTATTGTAGGCATACGAAACGTGTATTACACACATTGAAATATAACTTCCAATTGTTAAGGTTTGCTTGATTTTATGTCATTTATGCTCACACATAAAAACTGTCTCTATTCTGTTTTTAAACTAACTGAAATAAAAGTTTCATTCCTATATGTAAAATCAAATAAAAATGGAAATTAACTTAGTATCGGGTGTGTAAACTCTCTGTTGCTATTACCCCCTCATTCTGCTGGGCATGGATGAGTAAATGAAATGTGTAGTGTTTAACGCCCGCTTTTACTACATACGGCACCGCAGGCGGTGACACTGATGATACATGAGATTAAGATGGAGCACCGGTGGAATGAGATGGCTGGGGAAACCGGAAGTCCCGGAGAAAACCCGCCCCAGCGCCGCGTTGTCCACCACAAATCTCACTTTCCGGTCACCTGGGATCGAACCCGGGCCGCCTTGGTGACAGCCAAGCGGTCTAACCACTGAGCCACGGCGCTGCCACATGGATGAGAGCAAACGCCTAAGGAAGTTGTTTCACGAGAAGATACTTTGCATAATATGCCAGCACCGAATGTTTTCACTTAAAACGACCTACTTAAATTAAAGGTCTCATAATTTATAAACCTAACCCAAGGACTTAAACCGAATCAATATTAAGGCATTTTTCTAATAAAATTTCTTTTATTTTGAAAAAGATAAGAATATGTTATTTACATTTTTATTAATGAATATGTTTAAAGTATTATTTATCTTCTGTAAGAAAAAACATAAGACACTGCTATTAAAGTAACAATAATAAATAATAAGTAACAATAATAAAAAGAAACATGCACATCAATGATCCGAACTCATGTTGTTCCACTTAAGAGATCCTGTGTTTTACCGCTCGGCTACCATGCATACGGCTAAGCCGCAAGGCAAACTCCCTATCTATCGCGGGGCTTTGAAATGAAGCCAGAGTGGTATTAAGGCCTGTATTGGAAAAAATAATTGTTTTTCGCACTAGACGAATGTAGGCTCAAGTGTAGAGAGCTAGAGTCAGACTGAAAACTTCAATGCTATAGCCGGAATTCAAACCATTGAACGTTATCGAATGCTTCCGATGTTTTCCGAACCGAAAATTGCTGGTAGCTGTTCATAGTTTTTGTCTAAGGCTGTATATGGCATGTTAATGAAAATCGATAAGAGGTGTCTCTGAGAAAATGAAGCAAAAGTATTCTTTATGCAAAAATTGAAAGGTGTTCTTCAAGGTCTTTGTGTTTTATCCTTGGAAAATACAGGACTTACATACCAAGTTTAGTGTACACAAGCGTTTTCGTTTTTAATTGATATTGTTACACACACACACACACACACACACACACACACACACACACACACACACACACACACACACAACTCAATCACTTACTCACATACATGGGTTAAACTTCATATAGGCAGACTTCTAATTCTGATTGGTGGAAAAGTATATAACCATTTATCATATTAAATCTTCAATACCTTGGAGACATATAACTCGGACATTAAATACCGAAGACTTTGCTGTGAGTCGAATAATTTTCACACTTCCGAACAACATATTACTATGACGTTTCCAATGGAATTTCAGCGCTTTGATATCATCCATTGATCTGCCTGCTGTGCCAGGAGTCCCGCATTCAATTCCCGGTTGGGGAGGATTTTTCTCTAAGCAAGATTGTTCCCTAATCTCCACTGAGTCTGGAAGTGTGAATAAAAGTTTGAATGTGTGTGTGTGTGTGTGTGTGTGTGTGTGTGTGTGTGTGTGTGTGTGTGTGTGTGTGTCTTCCCGTAGAGGAGAGGATCCGCCCCCTTCAGCTGCTGTGGTGTGACAGCTGCGGATCTGGTACCTCTGACGCTACCAGAGGAACCTCGGGCCGAACAGCTGAGCCCCTTCCGAATGGGAGTTGTTCGGATTGGGTTGGACTCGAGGGGGCAGTGTGTTCCCGACACCCGCGGGAGATCGGGTACCTCCGGCCAGGCTACGGCCGCTCGGAGGGGGCAGAGGGTTCCCTAAAAAGTCCCGGGTACTAGCCTGCAGATCTAGTTGAAGGTGTGCTAGATCACCAGGCGGCCCCACCGAGGTTTACGGTAATCTTCCCTGCGGGGGTTGACGCGCGTAAGTGGCGTATCCACTTCCATCCCGTCTTGACATTGTTGTCGATTGGGGTGCTTTTTAGACTCAAGGTATTGCCCCATGGAAAGAACTTCGGAGTGCTCCATCGTCTACCGGGTGATAGACGCCGAAGTCTTCGTACTCTCGGCTAGAACACGCACTTAAATGTGTGTGTGTGTGTGTGTGTGTGTGTGTGTGTGTGTGTGTGTGTGTGTGTGTGTGTGTGTGTGTTGTGTGATGTAATGCATAAAACTCAAAGGAAAAGAAACAGAAATTCAAATTCAATGACTATTCGGGTTAACCCAGGCAACATTTTCCTAAAGTAAAAGTCCAGTTAAAAGTAAAGATGGGTCCTCGATACTTCCGATACTTCGATCCTCACGATACTTGCATGGTATCGATACGGAGCGATACTTTAGCAAATTCGCTGGTTCTTTTTCGATATTTCGGTGGTGATTCTGCAATTTTTATTTAATTGTAAAACCACAAAATATGATTTTATTGTTGCTACAACATTTTAAAGAACATGTAGCTAATAAGAAAAAACAATGTTAACCAATTAGAATGCCGAGTTAGTTGGAGAATTTAATGTCATATCGGCACGTTGGCCATAGTAGCTCAAGGGTTAGAGCGCCTGGATGGAGACCAGAAGATCCATGGCATTGAATTTTTCAGTCTGGTTCACCCTTTCATAGTGCGTCCCACACACGGCTAGTATGAACGAACAATTAATTTCCGTTAATTGTACCTAACAGTGGTCCGAACTATAAAGCCCGGGCCTTGAGGTGCTTGCAGAATAGTAAGTCGCCATTAAGGTAGTTGTCTCATGTGTTTATTAGTGTTTACTAGTGGTTTACCGGGAGAAACACGAGTCAATTGGAGAGTTTAATGTCTTGTCGGCATGTTGGCCATAGTAGCTCAAGGGTTAGAGCGGCTGGACGGAAACCAGAAGGTTCAAATCCCGGCTATGGCATTGAATTTTTCAGTATGACTCCATCGTTTCATAGTGCGTCCTACACACGGCTAGTGTGAAAGAACAATTAATTTCCATTATTTGACCTAATAGTGGTTAACTATAAAGCCCGGGCCTTAAAGTGCTTACAGCACAGTAAGACGCCATTAAGGTAGTTGTCTCATGTGTTTATGAGAACTCCTAGTGGTTTACCGGGTAAAACACGAGTCAGTTGGAGAATTTAATGTCATATCGGCACGTTGGCCATAGTAGCTCAAGGGTTAGCGCGGCTGGACGGAAACCAGAAGATACGTGGTTCAAATTCCGGCTATGGCATTGAATTTTTCGGTCTGACTCTATCGTTTCATAGTGCGTCCTACACACGGCTGGTGTGAAAGAACAATTAATTTCCAGTATAATTAATGTTATTAATCCTTTTTCTACTAAAGCCGCTTATGACTGATGATAATGTAGATACTAATAACGAACCGTGCTTTGGTTTGTGCCCCTGGACTAAACATCAAAGACAAAATAAGCAGCTCATGTAAAATAAACAATTTACTACGCACAAAGAACTTCACTAGATGACAGCTGTTTATGATGTGTTTGAATTACCCATTTATCTTCAGTTTCTTTTTCGCTGCCGTTTGTTTAGTATTTCAAAGCTTAGCGGCATACACACTACTATGGCGATGACATTTACCGTAAATATAATACTACTCCTAAAAGGCAGACCTTATTGTTTGACACTCAGTAAGTATTGTGTGTATAAATAACATCTGTATATTTATATAATGCATTTGATACTGTTGCCATCACGAAGTATGATGTAATTCTGAACCTATACAAATATGAACTCAAAAACCTGCATTAACTATATAATATTTATTCAACAATACTAACATTTAAGTTTATTTGCGATTATCTATTAATAACAAAATATGAATAAAATACAAAAATAGACTGAAATAGTTAATTTAACGTCACAGTATCTTATACTACTCAATTTATTTTGGCTGTCATCTACGGCAGCTGTATTTCCTGTGAAATCTTGGTATCGAATTTTTGGGTGGAATGCAGTGCTTCCTCTACTTACTGTAAGTATCCCTTCCTGCCACCCCTATCGAGCGGGATGGCTCAGGCTGTTTAGTCTGAGGCATTCGGGAGGCCCGGGTTCATTTCCCGTGGCCAACCTACCTATCCCATGGGTTTTTCTGGGGTTCTCCCGAGTTGCTAGGCGAATGCTGGGTAGATTAATTACATCACCCGAATTTCCTGTCCCTTCATTTCCTCTCCATTATCCTTTCATATAATCTCTCATCTTGTAGTCTCTTTCAGGATAGAAGTGTCGGCGGGAGTTACGGCGGTGCATGACAGGATGATATGCCATGAGGAAAACTACTTCCTCCTCCGGTAGGTAGGTTGCCGGTCTCAGCTCCTGTGCTGGGGCCATTTCGTGACCGCCAGCCAGGGACCTTTGAGGCTCGGATCGCCTATCTGGGACCATTAAGGCTCGGCTGCTGGGCTTGTTGCCGTTCCGCTGTGGGGGAGCGAGATCTTTTTTTTTATTTTGTAAATTACGTTCTCCAAGGTTGTCATATCGGACAGTGAATGAATTGGGTGAAATGATGCTCAAATGAGTCCAGGGTTCATGGAGCTTACAGTTACCCAACATTCGTCTTGAAGGATAAGGGAAACCGGAAAAAAACTTATCCAGGTAACTCACCCTGACCGAGATTCGAACTCGGGATCTCTTGAACGTGAGGCAGACATGTTACCATCTACGCTACCGAGGCGGGCGGAGCGAGTTCGTTGTCCCGGCCTTTCGTGGGAGGTCTCTATCCAAGTAAACTGTAGGTACCCTGCAGTGTGTACTGTCGTGTCTCCTTCACCTCATCCTTCCTCCCGGGGGTGCCCCCACTTGGGGCATAGGAGCAATGGGCCCAGCATGGTGGCCTACGTACCGAATACTCTCCGTAATGAATCCCAATCCCAATCCCTGCCACTCCTGATGCATTGGTTCTCTGCAGTCCATTCAGAACAAATGGTAATATTCTTCCCTTTGTCCAGCAACATCAATCAACTTCTTATTCACAAGACAAATCAGATGTGTTTGAACTCGTTTAAGATGCTTTCTTCATGCAATTCCATCTGATCTATTTCGAGGGAACGAAAAACATTCAGAATGAGCCCTTGAGAGAGTTATCAAACGTTGAAAAGTTTCTATCCCTAAATTAATGACGTTGACAACGATCAACGTTTAAGGTAAGTAAGAAACATTTCGGTGTAAGGATGGGTAGCAGTGGAGGATGGGCTGCACAAGCCAGAAAAGTGTTATCTAATGGAAGGGTGGCAATGTCAGGGGTAAAAATATGTAAACATAAACTGGAGATGTCAAAGAATGTATGAATGTATCCAACGGTCGTTGAAGCCAGAACATTTTATGCAGGCACATCAGAGATAGGGACACAATTAGACCAGATGTATGGATTGTTTTGCAAAGAACTACTAGGGCTGCCAAAATCGGCACCAAGAGAGGTGGCATTACTAGAGCTAGGTAATACAAAAAGGAGGGGAATAATAATAGAGAGAATATTGAAATTCTGGTATAAGTGTATTAAAGGACAGAAAGGGAAATTATTTAATCTGTGCATGAAACAACAGAAAAGCATTAAAATACAAATAGTTAGTGGGCGGAACTGGAAAGAATGATATTAAAGATAGGCATGGGAGATCTATGGAGAGTAGAGGAGACAAATTATAACGGTTTTTGGAAGGAAGTGAGAACTAAACTACAAGACATAGATAGGCAAGAGATATGGCAAAGTATAGAAGAAACGAAAGCTTTGAAATTTTATAAGCAATTGAAGACAGAATGGGGTAGGGAAACACATATAGATCATTGTAACAAAACTGGAAGAGAAGGCATAGCATGGATGAGGGTAGGAATATTATACTTAAAAGAGTTGAGAAGTAATGAGGTAGGAATATGTGAATTTTGTGGGGATGTAGAGAGCACTGTTCGTTACCTGATAGAATGTAAGGAGCTAACAGATTACAGGAGAAAATTATGGTATAAGAAATGGGACAGTGTGAGTAAAGAGATATTGGCATTATGCATACTAACGGGGATGAGAGAAAAGAAAAATAGATGTATAGGAGATTTCTTATATAGGATAAGAGAAAAGTGGATTAGGATAAAAGAAGAAAAGGTCAAGAAGAAATGACATCAAGCTGATCAGGGAAACCAAACGCTTATAGCCAGGGGACCTGAGTCAGCAAGTAAATCTTAAGGGCAGCAATTTCATGTATTTGTACAGGATGTATAATACAGCATGTTCTATGTTAAATTTTATTGTACTGAATTTGTAATAGATACTGTACAAATAAATAACAGATATCTAAATATCAAATAAGAAACAAGTAAGGTAGACATTTATTTTGCAACAGTGAATAATGTATACTTTGTTGTTTTTATTATTTAATAAAGAAGTGATTAGCTTGTTACATAAAGCCGGGAATAGGAACTCTGAGCTCATCTGTACCATTGTCAGGCAATTTAAAGCTCTGTGACGTCAGACAGCAAGTCTTTTGCTCCCCTCTCTGAAAGTTAAAGCAAAATCAGTGCTGTTTGACGTTGCTTTGGTACAGTTGGCGTAATCAGGGATCCTAAAGTTTCAGGAGGATCATGAAATAGAAACTATTATACTACTTTAATGAAGATTTTGGCTCTTTCTATTTATAAAGTTACTTTTAATGTACCATTATATGTTAAACTTTTTCATGAGACAATCATATGGTTCTTTATGGTGATGTATTTTGTCACCAACAGAAAAATAACAAAATACCTTGAACTTTATGTTATGTACATTACTACCACTGTATTGCGATAAAGAAGAATTCAGAATTCATCACCACTCTTCGTGGACTGGACTGGGCTACAACATGGAGGTCCAAACTTGGTCTATAGTACCTATGTCCACAAGTGGGGCATCCCAGAGAGGAAGGATGAGATGAGAGGAGGCAGAGGACGGACGTCCCAAGGGGATACGACAGTGCAGAGGGCAGGTTCCCTACACTTTTCTAGTTGGAAACTCCCCAGCAGACCAGATAAATCGGTGCCCCACCCTGCTCCCCTTAGGGGAGGGGATCCGTCCCCTTCAGACGCCGTGGTGCCGACGTTGCGGACCCCTAATATTCGTGGTACCTCTGACGTTATTAGAGGAACCTCAGGCCGAACATTCGAGCCCCTCCCTGATTGGGAGTTGTTTGGATTGGGTTGGACTCAAGGGGACAGTGGTTACCCGTGGGAGATCGGGTACGTCTCCGGACGGGGTTGAGGGAAGCCATTAATATTCCCGGGTACTAGCCAGCATAGCTAGTAGAAGGTGTGCTATATCACCAGGCGGCCACACCGAGGTCATATCTGTAGCCTTCTCATTTTGGAGTTGGTGCGCGTAAGTGGCGTATCCACTTCCATCCCGTCTTGAGTCCACAGGACCAGATGGGGAGGCTTGTTAGTCTCTAGATCTTGCCCTATAGAAAGCCCCACGGAGGCGCCGAGCGCCCTTTCGGGACAGCCCGTTACCTCCTTGGTCGAAGGAGGCCCGGGTCCAGGACTAATGGGAGTAGAACTTCTGACATTAACGTCCCACCCTGCTAGGATCCAAAAACGGTCCCACCAGACCGAGTTCGAAGACCGGAGACCGTCCTACAGGAGGAGGAAGTTTTACCAAGAGCGTATCATCCTGCCATGCAACGCAGAGACACACGTCGACACTTCTACCCTGAAAAGACCGTCAGTTGAGAGATGATGTGAAATGATAATAGAGATGAAATGGACAGGGAATTCTGTGGTTATAATTAACCTACCCAGCATTCGCCTGGCGACCCGGGAAACTCCCGAAAAATCCCACTGATCAGGTAGGTCAGCCACAGGAATCGAATCCGGACCTCCCGAATGTGGACCACAGACGAAATCGCCTGAGGCATCCCTTTCGGTCCACTCTTCCTGAGTTGCTGCAACAGTATTTTCCTTAAAACTGTATTTTGATGGAATCTCTTAGCTATCTTTTAGTGTAAAGATTCGTATTGTCGCGCTGGTGGAATGGTTGTCATGGATTTATCTTTGTTAACAGAAATCTCTCAGATAGCACTAATTATTCTTGTAAGAGTGAGAGGGGTACTGACGCGCCTCCCGATAGTGTGCTAAGCACCAATGAACGCATCACTACAGCCAATGGAATTCGCAGGAATCACAAATGACAGATATATGTTCACTCCACGTGGAGTAATCAGTGCGTTATCTCAGAGGTATCTATTACCAAAGATAAATCCATGGTAACCGTTTGAACAGCGCCATTGTATCCAAAGACAGAATGGGCTGTCGATTTCTGCGTTAGAAAGTGCTTCTTGTAAGGTCATATTTTAAAATAATTTTTTTTTTTTTTCTTGCTGACTCTTATGGCTGAAAATTCTAATTTTCGTTATTTATCTGACAACTTCTCTGAAGCGAACGGAGTTTTAAGAGGCTTCTAAATTACATTACTTACCACCTAAATGAAATCTTAATTCTAATTAATTTACAACCTCATAAGTTCAGCATTAAAGTGGAAGTGAGAGTAGTGGAAGGGGAAAGCCGAAATTACTGTTTAGGGAGGATGCGTAAGCCATTCGCTTCCCTGCGCACCCATGATTGCCTAACGGTGTTGTGTCAGACAGCTGAGTCACTTGATGATTTGCCTCAAAAAACGTTTAGATATAAATGATAGCCAAACTCTCAGAATAGCACAGAATTATAAATTATAAATGAATTATTTATCCTTATATAATATCTAAAATGATTCATCTATCCTTATATAATAGAGCGGTGGACGTATTTGCAGTGCAAGTGTAACTGAAAGTGGACCCAGAGCTACACAATAAGCATGATAATGATGATTCTTTTTGTTGTTGTTGTTGTTGTAATTTACGTTCTTTAACTTTTTAAAGTCATATTTGACGATGAATGGAATGGGTGAAATGATGCTCAAATGGGCCCAGAGTCCATGGAGCTTAGAGTTACCCAACATTCGTCTTTTAGGATAAGGGAAACCCCCGGAAAAACCTTATCCAGGTAACTCACCCTGACCAAGATTGGAACTCGGGACCTCTTGAACGTGAGATACGTTAACTGCAGAGGTTCTACTCCAATTAGTCCCGGACCCGTAGGTCCAAAAATCCTGGCCTCCTTCAACCAGGGAGTTACCGAGCTGTCCCAAAAGGGCGCCCAGCGCCTCCGTGGGGCTTTCCATAAGACAAGACCTAGAGACTAACAAGTCCCCCCATCTGGTCCTATGGACTCAAGACGGGATGGAAGTGGATACGCCACTTACGCGCGCGAGCTCCAAAATGGGAAGGCTACCGATATGACCTCGGTGTGGCCGCCTGGCGATCTAGCACACCGTCTACTAGCTATGCTGGCTAGTACGCGGGAATATTAATGGCTTCCCTCAACCCCGTCCGGAGACGTACCCGATCTCCCACGGGTATCGGGAACCACTGCCCCCTCGAGTCCAACCCAATCCGAAAAACTCCCATTCAGGGAGGGGCTCGAATGTTCGCCCGAGGTTCCTCTAGTAACGTCGGAGGTACCACGAGTGCTAGGGGTCCGTAGCGTCCGCACCACGGCAGCTGAAGGGGACGGATCCCCTCCCCTATGAATGTGTGGCGAACATGCTACCATCTACGCTACCGAGGGGGGCTAATGATGATGGCTTTGATGCTGATGCAACGGTGACTGGAATGGTACATTAAGCCCTACTTTAGGCTGTGGCAAATACAAAATAAATGTTATTTATAATTAATTCTATTTATCTTATGGAGACAATTGCAAGGAATTGCACTTTTTATTGTTTTGACTATATTTCATTTCTGGTTTAATCTGTTCTATTTCCTCAAACATTATCCTCCCTCTTTTCTTAAGAAAGCTGTAGGCAGGCCTGTGTTATGCCAATCTGAATGACAACTACGTAAATATCTACAGCCTTAGGGAAAAAAAAGGAGCTACCAGAAACGAAGTTTAATTCGCATCACATCGGAAGCATTCGCTGACGCTGCGTTCACAATATACGCTTTGGAAAGGTATAGTCAGACTGAAAAGTACGGCATTGAAGTTTCAGTCTATCTCTCTATACTTTGGCCTACACACGGCTAGTGTAAACGAACAATTAATTTTTTCAGTATACGCTTTAATACCACTCGGTTCATTTCAAAGCTGAGTGATAGATAGGGAGGTGTCTTGCTGCCTGACAAGGTAAAACGAACGGTAGCCGAGCGGTAAAACGCATGTGTCTTGTATGTGAACCAACATGAGTTCCAGTCCTTGATGTGCATGTTTGCTTTTATTATTGTTGTTTTTAATAGCAATGGCTTAACTTTTTCTTGCAGAAGATAAATAATAATATTTTAAATCCATTCATTTATAAAACGTAAATGTCATATACTTATCGCTTTAAAAATAAATCTAATGTTATTGGAAAATTGCCTTATTATTAGTTGTGTAAACACTCGAGTTCATTCATCTGTTGTGAATGTTACTGGCATATAATGTGAAGTATTCCATCGTAAAAATTTCACTAGGCATTTGTTCTCATCCATGAGGATTCTCTACGTGAATATGTACGAAATGAAGTAAACGACAATGTGTGAACGTTTTCATTACTACCGTATTTTATCGCATAAGCCCCTCCCCCTGACATATTTCCCTCCCCTATGATTTTTCATTACTAAATATTATTTCCCCATTAAACATCGCATAATTCCCTCTCCTGGTTTGTTCTTATTGGAGAGGACTTCAAATGACTTTGATAAACGGACAACAGGACAAAAATGGACGCAGTGCTTGCCACAAAAATACCCGTATTGCCATTTTGACAACGTATCGTAAAATTGAAATGTGAAGTTGCAGGTGTGTTTTAAGTCAGTTTGTTACAAGTCGTCATAATGGGCCAGATATAAATTAAAATGGTGATGATAGTGACGAAAGTGAGACCGCATAATAGAGAAAAGAAACAATGAAACATCGTACATTGTAGGCCCAATGTGGTATGTATCCAGTTCATTTACAAATTACTGTATACCTATATAACTTTTACATAATACTACATAGTTTCCCTTCCTTTCTGAATTTCTAGAAACACCACTCGCATAATTCCCTCCCCAATGTTTTCAAGCAAATTTTTCGAGATAGAAAGGGGGGGGGGGCTGGGAATTACCGATAAAATACGGTAGTATAATTATGAGAGGATTCAGTAGGACGAAGCTAAAGAGACGCGTTCTGTCACACCATTGTAAACTGACCGTAGAAATGATGTGGACTTGGAAAAATACACGCTTCCAAGGTCTGCTTTGTTTTCTTTCTTTTTCTTTCTCTAAGGAATATGTATATTCTTCTCTTTGTTTATATATGTGTGACTAGATGCGTTTTTAAACATTAATATTTACAAACTCGGTTTTTTCTCTGCCACAGTTTGACTGGTGACAACTGGACAGCCTTCCTACCTAGCGACGAGCAGCGCTAAAAGTAGCAAGCATTTTGCGATACAGCAAAGACACCACCGACTTCTTCTTGCAGCACCTTTCCACAACCAATAGCGGGAAGCATGGACAGAGTACCCTCTTCTAGCTTCCCGTTCGGCCGTGAGAGTGCGTGCCGTTACCAGCAGAAGAAACAAGTCTAGCGGCTAACAGTGGGCTTGCACCCTCTGATAGCTACGCCGCTCGGACGCCAGAGTGTGAGCCGAAGACTTGAGCCTTACTTCTTACTACTCTCCTACTATATCTGTCTTTCCTACTCAGGACAACAGACCATGAGAGGCGGAGTCCCCGAAGGCTCTGTACTATCCCCCACCTTATTCAACGTCTTCATTGCAGATTTCCCAACAGAGCCACGAGTCGAAATGGCACAATACGCTGAAGATGTGCTTCTGTTCTGCAAAGACAAACACATCCTCAGAGCCTTCAACCCCTTACAAAGACATCTCCGTCTCACACAACAGTAGTGTAGGCGTTGGCGAATGTCCGTTAATCCGGACAAAAGCCACGCCATACTTTTTACAAAGTGCCACACCCCCGCAGACTGCCCCAGCTTCAGCTACCGAGGTCGAAGGATAGAGTGCACCAACTCTGTCCAGTACCTAGGAGTCAATTTGGACAGAGGTCTAACTTTTAGCCCACACATCAGGGACCGATCGGCGAAGGTACAGGGAGCAATTGCTTCCCTGTATCCAATGCTGGGATCAACCTCGATGCCAGTTGGCATGAAGTTATACCTCTTCCGAGCGCTGGTAATCCCGGTGGTGCTATATGCCTGCGAGATCTGGGGCATGGCTGCAGACAGCTGGCTAGCATGGCTCCAACGTGCACAGAATAGAGGACTTAGGTCTATATATTCTGTGAGACTTTATTTTCCTACCAGGTTGCTTCACGAGGCCTCGAGTCTTACATACGTGGAGGATGAAATTAGGCGCCGGGCATCAAAATTATACGCAAGTTTACCCAACCACAGAAGCGCCCTTGTCATGTCCTTGGGAGATTATGATCCCACTAGGCGCCGTTCTAGATAGCACCGGTTACCCCGCATGGCTTGCGGGCATCCGAGATAACCCAGGAGCTAACCCGAACAGCAGCTAAAGCTGAGCTCCACATAATCCTTCCAAGCTGCTTGGCATCAAAATTATTCCCCAAAGTAAAAACAAATAAAAACACCAGGGTGCACGGCGTTGCATTCTGTCCTTCAACCACTAGGTACATGTTTGTAACCTCATAAATAACACCAATCTAAAAACCCACATTTTACCCTACAACATCCCGAAATCTACTTTACCTGCGGTAAAACCCTTAACGGGTGGGCACGCAGCAAGAACCTTCTGGCTATATACAGCCAGCCAGCACCACATGGCATGGCATGACAAC
The DNA here is from genome assembly GCA_030765055.1 of Mantis religiosa. Lineage (NCBI taxonomy): Eukaryota > Metazoa > Arthropoda > Insecta > Mantodea > Mantidae > Mantis > Mantis religiosa. The sequence goes on along the minus strand of CM060951.1, from coordinate 48,820,065 downwards.
AGACGAGACAGCAGGTACGCAAGACCATAGCCAAGGGTCAGAACCCAAGTTCTGAACCCAGAGTCAACATGAGTCGCTCAGGCGCCTACCCTAGGGAGGTCCCTAGGGAGGTCCAGTCCGCTGCGAACAGCCAGAGGGCAACTGCGCCGACCCTGACAAACCAAGACGGGCAGCAACCCTCTACTAACACCCATCCTCTTCCTACGGGAAATGCTAGCAAGGCAAAAAGCCTAAAGAGGAAGGCTGCTGCCCCTAAAAAACCCTTAACACTAACGCCATCAGCATCCATGGATCCTTCGTCCTATCCACCTCTGCCTGAGTCAGAGGAAGAGTCCGACCTTGACGACTTCAGTGTCGTTAAGGGGCGGAAGAGAACCAATTCCTGTTCCAAAAAACACGGGACAGCCACATCCGCCCACTTGGGGAAAAGCAACCCCTACCTAAAAGGGGGCTCAAAATGCCGCCAATAATGGCGGACATCTTCAAAAATCATGTCGCAGTTATGCGTAAACTGGCCGCCAAAGTGAAGGATTTCGAGGTAAAGAGGAAACCTCGAAAAGTACACATCCAAACCTTCAGCCTTTCAGATTTTGAGGCTGCTAAAGAAGTGCTAAGAGGACTGAAGATCCCCTTCTATTCGTACTCTCCTCCTAACGTTGAAAGGAGGGTCATAAGGGGTCTTGACTCCGAGTGCCCACCTGAAGACGTGAAGGCCGCACTGCTAGAGGTGCACGGAATTAAGGTAAATTCCGTAGCACAACTGAAGAAATCTATACCAGCGGAGGGTAAACCGGCCGTAGAAACGACGTGGACTTAGAAAAATATACACTTCCAAGGTCTGTTTTTTTCTTTTATTTTCTTTTTCTTTCTCAAAAGGGTATATGTATATTCTTCTCTTTGTTGGTATATGTGTGACTAGATGCGTTTTTACCTACTAAGAAAATAGCAAATGCTTCATTTAGGAGGCATATTCAAATATCAACGCAAGATTAGCACTTAAAACATTTATAATTACTAGAAGTAACTGTGACAAGATAATGACCTTTTGGGGAAAACAATATATAAGATCAAAAATAATTTTAGATAACAAACCACTAGAACAACTAAAAGAATTCAGCTATTTAGGATGTAATCTTAATTATATGATGAAAACAGACAAAGATGTGAGCAAAAACCCTGCAACATTTCAAATGATTTGTGGAACAGTGCATAGAACGTTGAGAAATAAAACAACAAGTGATACAAGATTAAAGTTGTACAAAACAATGGCAGTCCCTGCACTACTTTATGGAAGTGAGGCATGGGTACTCACGAAGAAAATGAAAAGCCAAATTCAAAGTGCAGAGATGAACTTTTTAAGGAAAACAAAGGGATGCACAGGTTGGATAGAATAAGGAATGAAGACATAAGAAAGTAACTCAACGTAGACTCGATAAGTACCAAAATTGAAAAATATCAAAAGGAATGGATGCAGTATATACAAAGAATGTCCGAAACAAGACTGCCTAAGATTGCATTCCAATATCAGCCATGAGGAAAGAGAGATGTTGGTAGACCTAAAAAGAGATGGAAGGAGCAATTATTGTGAGACGGAACGGGCACTCTGCCCATGCCGTGAAGTGAAGAAGAAGAAGAAGAAGAAGAAGAAGAAGAAGAAGAAGAAGAAGAAGAAGAAGAATTAACTGTAAGGACCTACACTGTGATAAAAGGTCACTGTGTCTTAAAATTCGGAGTAATAAAATTTACTTAGAGCTAGGGTTTCAGGAAAAGTTGTAAAAGAGTTTTGACACTAGGACTCTTTTAATCAGGAAAATAAAGACATACCTTTTCGACAGTCAATCATAACCTAATCAATAATGATGTAAACTGGAGTACAACACGACAGAGTTATGTTACTGAACTGCTCTTAATAGAAGACTACATCGCTTGTCATTGCAAAACTGGTGTTTAATTAAGCTAAAAGCCGTATCAGATATCTCATAGCTCTGCACGGTTCGTATCTTACACAACCAACTTCAAAGCAAAAGCAATACCTATCGGCTTCAATTCAGATCAAACAGCAAATAATTATAATAGTCATGCAGAGCGTGTAGCTATGCTGCTGCTGCTGCTAATGAGATGATGATGATGATGATGATGATGGTGGTGGTGGTGGTGGTGTTTAAGGGCGCACAACTGCTAGGTAATTAGCGCCCTTCAGAAAGTAATGGGTTTAAAAAGCCAAGTAAAAGGCTAAAATACTAAAAAACACTCAATCAAATAAAAACAAGATAAAACATCCGCACAACGGTGTAGCAAAGACTAAAATAGAAACTAAAATCATAAAACCAGAAAAAAGATTAAAATGGTTATAGAACCCAAATTGTTGGGCCTAAACTCTAAAAGTTATAAATAAAACGAATGCTAAAACCCCCGTCTCGTCATCCGCGAAGATCTCAGCCAAGCTGGCCGGCAGCTGGAGAGACCTGCGGAGACCTGCTAGCCTAAAACAATCTAAAAATACATAGTGCACCGACAGTTCAACACCGCAGAGCGGGCAAACTGGAGCCCGTGTCCGGTTCAATAAAAAGATGTGACTAAAATAACAGTGCCCAATGCGCAACCGAGCCAGGGTTACTTCCTCCCGTCGGGATAAACGACAGGAGGTCGCCCAAGGAATCGGAAGGTCCTTCACCGATCTCAGCTTGTTGCCACGCAGAGCAGACCACTCATCGCGCCAGCAGGAGAGCGCCTCCCTACAAACAAGCCGAAAGTCTTCCGTGGTAACCAAAGGGAGGGTAGTACTTGATGTTATGGCTGCCGCCTTAGCCGCCGAATCCGCCATTTCGTTCCCTTCCAGGCCCACGTGACCAAGAACCCATGCGCACACCACGCTGACGCCAGAGGCGTGCAAAACGTGGAGGGCATCCTGGATACGCTGTACAAGAGGGTGGTGATTGTACAGCTCACGAAGGCTCTGAAGGGCGCTCAGGGAGTCGCTGTCACCCAGCCTTCTGAGGCGAACATATAAAATGGCTCGATATATTGCATGGAGCTCCGCTGTGTAAATAGAAGTGCTGCCATGGAGACCGAATGTAAAGGGTAGCTATGCTGAAGGCGAGAGGAAATTAAACTTGAATAATTATTATTACAGAAAATGTGGGATAGAAATATGTGACTAACCATACCATTTTTATACGCCTTTACGAGTTTGAAAACTGCATTAGGTATTTTAATAATTGACAATAGGTTGTGGGTAGCACGTTGTCTATATGTAAACGAGGTATATGATGCACAACTCGTATTATAAAATACAAGTAAAATATGAAATTTTCCATTCTGTAAAATGTTTGCATCAGTAGGTTTGTAGAATTCATACATGTGACAGAAAATTCATACTTCATAATATTTTGTAAAACCTTCATGTTTTACGAAAACCTTCAAATATAAGGTTAACGATTTTTTATTTTAAAATAATTTCCGTTAGCAATCAACTGGACTTTCCAGTTGTTCTATTCAGGCAGTTTTCTGTGAAAGTTGTAAAAACTCTAAGCCACTTATACCAGGAAAAATCATCTCTAACAATTCTGGTGCAGTAGAGAAGATCTTGCATTTCCTCTTTGTGATGTGCTTGCAAAATTAAAGGCCGTGTATTCCGGATTAGTTTTTGTTTCCGTGAAATGATGCTTCTAGTTTCATATTGAAATTAGTGTTAAGGAAAGACAAAGTATCTAGTAGCTTCTTTTTGCTTTTTTAAGTTAAGAGTTTTGTAATAATTAAAGCTTATAAATTCCATGCATTTTGATATATTTCGTTTGATATTTTATTATTAAATACAGAAAACAACTGCAAATATATTTTTTAAATTAATACAATGAACATGTTCCAGAGTCTTATGGTATAATACATATTGACTTCAAAAATATATATTTTATATTTTGGAATTTTCGCTTCATATTTTCACATCTGGGCAAATTCTCCATATTTTCTTGCCTCTAAATTGCACCCTTGTATTTGTTGACATTGACTCTACCAGATACGGAGAACAAACAGTTTTATAGAGTACTTTCCATGAAACTACGAGTGATGCACTATATGAATGCATACAATCCTAATCTTTAACAATAACTACTATCAAAAGTGCACGTCAAGAATGACCTCTTGAAATACTACATCGAATAAAAACCACATCACCAAAAATAAAATCACTAAAATGATCAATCACAGCACATGACTTACTTCTGAATATTGTGAATTCGTGGCTTCGTAGAATTAAAGGTCCACTTTGCCGAAATTCCAAATGTTTTTTATTTCCGTAAAAATACACTGTTCAATTCTCACGTAACAACATTACATCACATATACAACACAATCTTCCAAGGTCGATGACAATAACAAACAGCGTTCAGTTTACATCAGCTCTCGTTACAACAACACTCTCAGCTGTTCTCCTTACCTCTCGCGGCTCACTCTCGTTTTACAACTGTCCGCTGGCTTGTCACAATCTCTTATATATCTCATTCATAAATTCGAGAGGTTTCTCGTACAAATAAGAAAACAACTTTTCTCAATCAAGATATCACTAGAACCTTCTAAACGTGAAATCCTCTCTGTGCCGGCAAGTCCTTTATCTTAGCTACCTTTATTTGCCGGCTCTTTGTGTACACTAGCCGCGCTATCGTTAACTGCTTATGCGAGCCCTTTATTACCGTGAAACACTATCCGCCATCTGTTATCTATTTGCGCCGAAACTTTTATGCCAGTTGCCGCGACAATATAATAATATAACTCATGGCGTAACAGGCCAAAGTGGGTATGACTGAGCCAACGCTACTACCGGCCTCACGCCCACATACGCAAGACAGACGTGGGCGATCATCCAACCGAACTTATTCCTGAATATTTGGAGTTGATTAATGTACTTTTTTGTAATTTACGTCCTCGAACTTTAAGTCATCAGATGATGAATGAAATGGGTGAAATGATGCTCAAATGAGTCCGGGGTCCATGGAGCTTAGAGTTACCCGACATTCGTCTATCAGGATAAGGTAAAACCCCGTAAAAAACTTATCCAGGTAACTCACCCTAACCGAGATTATTAAAAAGATGGAAAGATGTAGAAAAATGTACATTGTAAATACAAAAAAGTGAGCATAAATTAAACAATTTCAGTGTATGTTTGGGTAAATTAGATATGAATTGACTCCTACTGGATGGAAGCTTTACTCCCAATGAGAGACATCAACTTGACTTTCCAGCCTGAAGTAAGTCACGTGATAGGAACTAGTTCCGATTTACTGCTGTAAGCAGTGCTAAGAGTACACTATGAGCAGTAGATCTCGAGTAGCTACAGGTATTTTGCTTCCAGTGAAATCGTTTTTTAATCAAGCCCTACCCGTAACAGTTGAAAATTAAGTATATATCAATTCCATATATATATATATATATATATATATATATATATTACACAATGCTATATTAGTATATTTTGTTTCTGGAATGTACCCGTATATATTAAATAAACTGGACTGTTTCTTGTAGAACAAGAACAAAATTACAATGTGAAACTACTTACAAAGTGATAGACATTTCAAGCAAAACGAGAGAAACATGGTATGTTAGGTATTGATGTTAATGTAATTTGTATTGCAATACCATATATCACACATACAGAATTGGAATACAATTCCAAAAGTAAGTTTTTGTCACCTGTTCTAGAACGCCATGGTGAGTGCACGTCAGTTATGGAGCTTATACGAAATAATACGTCACTCGTTTGCTTACCGAAGGTAAAAGTGTTATGTGGATTGCCTAAAGAGCACCTACACTGGGTCCTCCCTTACATACCTTTTCTGAAGTTTAACATCAACAGTGCCAATGTGAAATTATCAAATGTTCTATACATTCCATTTGGAAATAAATAAATATAAGACACCAAACGAACATATAAAAGTAGTTGCTCAGCTTCTATATGACACATGTAGATAGTTTTTATGGTCAAAAGAGCCGCATAAAATGCTCCAGAATGAGTGTGGATTAGGGAGTGACAGGAACAACGACGCGTGCCTCACACTGTCGGAGTTCGCAGGTATAGGTTACATGCCGTGGCGCGTGCTGTAACTCTTTGTAAACATACCGGCATACTCCGCAGTAGCTTGCTACTATTAAGAATTTCTTTGGCTTATGAAACAGCAATAAAGAAGCTATTGCTGAATTATTGCTTGTGAGTATTTAACGTGTTCCAAAATTCCGTTATAGCAGTCCATTATGGCAAATAAGCTAGTGGACATATACAACTTATACCTTTTAGAGGGAAGTTAATGTTAGTGAGTTTGAGGATGGAAGCATTAAATGATAAACAGAACAGAAAACAACATCAAAAAATTGTAGATAAATTAACCAAAACTAAATGCCATTTACAGTGAGACGATCATTTTATTTTACGTGTTTGATAATACTAAATAAAGCATTTGTAACTGAAAAGGAAGCTATTAATATTTACAGCAAGTGGTTGAAAGTATTGTACAATTAAGATCATATTATCATTGATGTAACTATTTTTACAATTCATATTTTTAATAAAACTAAATTAATCGTGCGTTCGTTGAACTCCCTTCAGCTCTTCCATCCATCAAAACCATATCCGCCATTTCGGAGTTCGTATAGCGCTCCATATTGCTTGGATTGGCTAAGTACGCGCAAAATCCTCCCTCTTAGGATGGAATGTGTAGTTTTACACTGAAGAGCAACCTTGCAACTGTGTGAGTTATTAGTCAACGTTTGCACAAATAACTGCACTTTGCCCCATTACCTTAAATGTAGGCTAGGGCCATTGATAAAGAGAAAGGAGTAAGTTTTTGTTTTCGTGGCCGATGCGTCTCTATAACAACTTTTAAGGTTGGCACACCAGTGGCTCCTGTGCTGCCTAATCACAAAGTCATGTAATATTTAATGCTGCATAAAATTATACCTAACAGAGCTTCGAAGCTGCGACACCGAAATTCGGACTAGATAAGTTATAAACTTCGCAACGGCTATAATCGTTCGGTGTCGTTTTGAAAGAACCTGTATAGAATTTAAAGGTGAGCAACAGATATGTGATTTTCATCATTAAAACACGCCAATCCTGAAGAAAATATTTAATTTTGTTTTAGCTAACAGATTGCAGTTGAACACCTCAGTCACACATCTTCTTTGAAATCGACCAAGAGAGGAACTCTAGAACGTTGTCCAAGGGATATACACCTTTCAATCATCAAAGTAGAATCTTCTCAGCAGTATGACAGCTTAGCTGACAGCTAAGATCAATAAACGAGATATACGATGCCACTTCAAAGGAGTGTCATAGGAGATTCAAGTTTGTGCAAGTAAGTTGTTTCGTGTTTCCGTGTCACATTGCAGGTCACATCTTTAACACATTGTTTTAGATAACAACGAGGTTATTTGCATTTATACCCCTTCCTCACCAGGCATATCAAATAGCGAAAAATATATTCCTGAACTTTTCAGCTGTATGAGAAAAAGGAGGATAATGTAATAATCAGTCATTAATGGGCAGAACTTCTAATAAAATGTTGCTACGGACAAGAAAATGTTTCATCTATTGTGCAAAATCTATACTCCTGTCAAACTATTCTTACAAGTACTTATTCTTCTATCGAATTAATTGAGATAAATATCTTACTTCTAACTGTGGGTGTAAAGCGGAAAGTGGGGGATTATGAATATCGGCTTTAAGCGATAGTCAAAACTTTCAAGAGTTAGTCGCTGTGAAATTGCTACGAAATTCCGTTCTCTTTGCATGGGTAAGGGACGAAAAAGGCGAATGTATTCTATTTCAAAAAAGTATAAAGTGTTGCTAATTTTGTATGTAAATTTTATCTATCTTTTCTGGTTTATCATTTATGCAAAGTCATTCAGGATGAAGAAGATTTCATAGGTATTACAAGAAAATTCAAGATTTACATGTTTATAATGAAAATATCTTGAATATATGGCACATTAATGAAAGTCACTAGAGCCATTTTTGAGAAATTGAAAAAAATTAAAAAATGTAGTTTGCAGTGCGAGATTTTATTGAACTTCTGTTTCGCATTCTTAGAAGATGCAGAACTTAGATATCAAGTTCAATATTTAACTCACACCCATCCACACAAACCACATCAAATAAACAGTCACTCACACAGGGACTTTTGTCCCTGAGGACTTATAATAAATAAAAGTTATTCCTACTCATAATCCGTAATCCCTATGTTATATGACAAACTTTATATGTACTTTAACATATTACTTATCATGCTATTTAAGTTTAAGTACCTTTAAAAGTTACAAAACGAATATTTTCCTAAAAAGCCTCCATGGCAAACTACATTGAACCTGCTTATAAATTTTTTACTTGCTTAGAGATGGCTTTAAACATTTTGATTAAAATAGCATGTTTTAAATATATGTAAATAAGACGTTTATTTTTAATTTCCTTAGTGTAGACTATTTTAATATTTATTTTCTTTGTTTTTTATTTCTTTATTCTTTTTTTCTGTTGTTTTTTGTTTCAGTGAGTGTCAAACCAATTTCAGTGAAATCTATACACATTAGGCTTTGTTTTGTCATGATGTTTGGTTACATGAGATTGGGACTTACAGATTATAAACGAAGTAGGTATATTTTTGGGTGAAATTCAGTATCTCAGCTAGTTAATATACGAGGGCTGGCTGATAAGTCCCGGGCTTCACAAAAAATCTTCATTTATCAACATAATCTCCTGAAAGGATAATACATTTGTCACATCAGTGTTCTAATTTAATTAAACCATCTCTGCAGTGTGAATTATTATGGTCCTTAAAGTAGCTGTTTACGCATTAGTGACCACGTTGACGCGAACTCTTTGTCCTCCAAGAAATGTTTTGAAGTTCGGAAACAGGTGGTAGTCACTGAGTGCTAGATCTGGCGAATAGGGTGGATGTTCGAACTTTAATTCGCACATTTTTCACATTGTAATAACTGAAAGATGTGCCAGAGCATTGTAGTGGTCGAACGATAGAGTGGACAAACTCTGTCCAGTACCTAGGAGTCAATTTGGACAGAGGTCTAATTTTTCGCCGGCACATCAAGGACCTATCGGCGAAGGCACAGGGACCTCGATGCCAGTTGGCCTGAAGTTATACCTCTTCAAAGCGCTGGTAATTCCTGTGATGCTATACGCCTGCGAGATCTGGGGCATGGCAGCAGACAGCTGGATAGCATGGCTTCAACGTGCACAGAATAGAGGACTACGGTCTATATATTCTGTGGGACGTTATTTTCCTACCAGGTTGCTTCACGAAACCTCGAGTCTTCCATACGTGGAGGATGAAATTAGGCACCGGGCATCAAAATTATACGCCAATTTACCAACACATAGAAGTGCCCTTGTTAGATCATTGGGAGATTATGACCCCACTAGACGCCGTTCTAGACTGCATCGGGTACCCCTCATGGCTTGCGGGCACCCAAGATAACCCAGGAGCTAATCCTATCAGCAGCTAAAGCTGAGCTCCACATAATTCTCTTAAGCTGTTTGGCATCAAATTTTTCCCCAACAAATAACAAACTCAAAATAAAAACACCAGGGTGCATAGTACTGCATCCTGCCCTTCAACCCGAAGGTTCTATCTGTAACCTCAAAATTAACTCCAAACCTCCAAACCTACAACACATCTTACAAAATCCCTTATCTGCGGTAAAACCTTGACGGGTGGGTACGCAGCACCTCATGGCATGGCATGGCATAGCATTGTAGTGAAGAAACAATATTTTTTCTTTGCCAAATGAGGTCTTTTCACCTCATTACTCAAACGTTGGAGTAAGCTTGCCACTGATACTTTTACCATTTTCCGAGTAATCAATAAAACTAATTCTCTGTGCATCCCAGAAAACACTCGCCATAACCTAGTTAGTTGACAAAATTGATTTTGCCTTTTTGGAGGTCGTTCACCTCACGCAATCCACTGTGATTTACTTTCTGGAGTGTACTGATGTATCCAAGTTTCATCCATGGTAATAAGCCGTCTCAAAACTCACTGGGATTTTTAAGGCAGAGCTCCAAATTCATAACAGAAACAGTTTTCCTTCCCAACTTTTGATCAGATGTCAATAAACACGGCACCCAATTTGCGCAGAAAGCCCAAAACATTACTTAAAATATTACTTGAACGTTATTTTGATATGTTTACAGTAACTGCTATCTCAAACAACTTCAATCTGTGGTCTTTCAGTACTAGACGACGAATTTTTTCAATGATCTCTAGAGTTAGGACTTCCATAGGGCGTCCAGAGTGAGGCTTATCACTAGTGCTCGTACGTCCTATTTTAAACTCTGCAACCCACCCATTTCCTCTTTGATTTCTTTGGGCGTTAAGCCTTTCAAATGAAAGTATTTAATCATTGTTCGGTTTTCCAAATCCTCCATTTTCGTGAAACTTCTACACTTGTCTTGTTTAAAATGCTGTCATTCGAAAACTAAACCATCTATTGACCTGTAACTATGGATACAAGCTAGTCTAGAGTTAAGCTATATGATGATGCGTTGATGCGTCAAACTGGCCCAGTGGCGCCATCTCTATGCCCAGAACTAATCAGACGACCCTAGATAAATAGATAAAGCTAATTCATTTCAAATTTATTAAAATGTTAAGAAAAATATTTCAAGAAATGAAACTTCTTATCAGAAGTCCGATTTATGTCCTAGTATTGTGGATAAATGCTGTTTCGCTATGTGTTGGATTTTGCTAGAAATCGTTTATTAGGCTTACGCGTTGGAAACTCTAAATTATCTAACAATACCGGGACAAAAAAAAAAAAAAAAAAAAAAAAAAACAACAACTCGGTAGTCTCCCCTTAAGGGTATCCGGGGATTTGGGACTTACGGGTGAGCTTGAACGACATTGAATGCTTTCAGTTTGGAAATGCTGGGGGACATAAGCTTGCTTCTGTTGTCTTCTGGTTCTGGTCGGCCTTTGGGTCAGCTTTAGACCACAAAGGGTCACAATGGTGTACGTGCTGTGCTCTGCCTCAGTTTCTGGGTCTCCTCCCTTTACCACACAAGAATTTCGTATATCGCCCCACTTCATGATTTGATAGTCAAGAGTTTAAATGCGGGTCTGTCTTTCCACAACATCGCGAGTAGCAGCAAAACCAGGACAGCACCCAGAAAAATGACAATAGTATCTATTGAAAAATTCAAACCAATACAAGGGAATGCCTAGGAAATGGCTGATGCTACTAAATGTTATTTTAACAATTTTTTGTGTTGTGTTTGTCTCTTTATTTATGTTTACTGTTACACAAAATTACCCACATATGTTCTGAATGAAGCGAAGTTAATAAGTGATTTACAGATAATTCAAAGTATATACTTTCATCATCGCTTAAATATATTAAATATATTGTATTTTAGTCAACATCGTTATAGTAAGTTTAAAGAAAATAAAGTTTTCGAAGTTCAATGTAAAATATTGCTTAGGACGACGGTATTTTGTTGAAAAGTTTGTGTCCCATCTTTGGAAAATGCCAAACACAAATAGATATTGTATTGTATTTATGCAATTGTTTGCTTTTCGCTGTTCACACACACATACACACAGATACATTCAGACCTTTTTCTAAAAATACGTTCTTTATTCAGAGAAGCTCAAAACACAGATTTCCAATAAGATCTCGATACCTAATTTTTGGATTCTTCTTTCTATAGGTACGTAAGTAGTAGAGAGAGAATGTATAACGGAAACCACTGCACAAGAGAACACGGAAGCTCGCTCAGAAAATCAATAATGGTAGCACATAACTGGCATAAAAGGAACGAAAATGATAAACCGCTTCAACAACCATGGAAAAAGATGGTAATCCACTTGCTGAGTTATTGCCAACATAATATAGCATTTTTATTGCCGTACTAACGTTCTACGTAAACTGTCTGCTCCCACGAAGATTCGTGAAAGTTTTCCCTGAGCTGTCGTTCCTAATTTCGTCATTGTTCGTTTGTTCTCTGGAGGCTCATTTCGTTACTCTGCCAGGGAAAGAGTCCCAAGGGGTTCTACTGCGCTGCTGTGGGACTCAACTAGTCAGGGCCAAAACAAATACAAAAGTTTACCACTGGAAAATTTACCTCAAAATGCAAACTTTCCGCGAGTTTGGTATGAATCGTTATGAATGAGGTTGGAAGATACGCCTATAGAAGTCCGTAGAGGAGACCAATGAACAAGAAATAACTTTCTGATTGCTGTGATACTCATTTTTTTTCAAAACGAAAAACGCGAATACAGTGGAATGTTAATCCAAAATGAAATTTATATTGAAATATAAATACAGTAAATATAAATAAATTCATAGAATACAAACAAATACAAGTTAAAGAAAAATGTTTTCATTGATACTATTTCCACTGTGTTTCTAAAAAAATGTCAAAATGAATATCATTAATAGGGGAATATCATTAGTAGGGGATATAAACGTTTCAAAATATAAGTGCAGGAATTCTCCTCTCCCCCACTACGAATGTTCAAAATAACTTAGCATATTTACGCAATTAAATAAATCACTTTGACAGATTAACCCATGCACCTCGACGTTCTGCCTTGTAGTTTGTAGATCAATAATCATAAAAAACCGATTTAAGGGATGATATATTAGTGAGAGGTTGAATGACATGACATGTTTAATGCTTTTCCAAAATTTAGTGATATATTTAAAACATAATGAAAATTCCTCCCACCCTCTCTACGTTCAAGGTTTTAGAAATAAATATATAAATTTAAAACAAGCGTTGAAAAGCAATCTATCCTCTCAGTCTGAAATACGAAAACATATCAGGCCATACGAATTTGTTCTAAATTATTCTGGAAAAAGTAATTTGTACAGAATAGGAAATGTAAAATCGAGTAGCCTATAGAATGATACAACTTAGGTAATAGCATTGCTATTGGTTATTACAATAATGTAATTACGTAATGTGGTGACGTGGACCAATAGGGTAGACGATGTTCTAGAAACATCGTGCGCAGAGAACCCAGAATATTCAGATAGCTTGGTGTTATTCTGCAAAGGAGCGTGACGTGCTTTTTGCTGTCGCTCTGTAAGTTTGCAGAAACTTAAAGCTCAACGATGCAACAATAATCATTTTATGAAAGGACAGAATCTACGGAATTTAAAATTGTAACAGAATTTATTAATGTTTTTGCGAAATAAATTCCACGATATTTAAAGGAGAAGAATTGTTTATTTTCCAATAATTGCTGCATAAACTATTCTTCACTCCGATACTACGACCAGAGGTAAGACTCATTGCTCCAGAGCGACGAGGTATCTACAAGAATTCTACCAGATCGTCACCAAAGATGAGAGTAATTAATCTTCAAAAGTAAATTTAAGATCATCTTACGATAGAGTTCAATCACTTGTTTTTACAATAAATGTTTTTTTTACACATTAATTCAACCATTTTCATTCTTGCAAACTCAATAATGCTGCTAGATTCCTTTCATTCACCTTCCCCGAGTTTATGGATATTGAAATATAACAGGCGAAAAATAATTAGCTATCACCTTTTTCACTGGATTATCAACATCAAAGTTTAAGTGATAATTTCTTCAGCTCTCACTGTAACACAATCCAAAGAATTCCTGAGTATTGTTTTTAATGTACGTATTTAATAATGAATTAATCTAAAAACTCGTTTGATTCATTGAAAGTTTACTTGAATGTCAGGGTTTTGAGATTTGAAATACCTTAGATATACAATTTACTTTGAATTCTTAAGGTGATACTTTAAACAGTAAACATCACCTTCAAAGCACGAACCATATTCTATTTAAAATCATAATTATAAGAGCATACACGTGTAAAATTTATCTTACTCCTTAGTTCCTTATTATACAAATGTTATTTTATCGTTCGACGAATAACATTATCTACATCTTCCCTCCAATCAGGGACAATTAATCCAGCGATACTAAGATTTCTAATACAGAAAATGCTACTTCTTCACGCTATTTCTATTTCTTTTAACAGTTATCTATGCTTTTATTGTGTATCACAGCTATAATCCGAGTTCTTTTCCTTATAAGTACTACCTTATCTAATACTTGCAAAACTATAGAATAAATTATTTTTATTATTTTTTAAATAATAATGACGCTTAAGTTAATGTGCACATTTATTGTTTCTTGAATATGAGTGTGGATTATAAATAGACATTAGATTTACATGGAATAAAACATCTAAAATATGCATGCATTTATGCCATAAAAGTTTTTTAAGAATACCTATGACTGAAAATTTGAAGTCCTGAACTAATAACGCTAGCTTTTTAAGATTTATACCACAGATTTAGCTTAGTGCAAATATGATATAGTCCAAAGTTTATAAATTTAACTTTGATACTGTTACGTGTATAGGCTGAATTAGATTTGGAAATTTCGGTATTCTGTAAAGGGTATTGATCCTAACAGAAATGCATGTCAAACGTAAATTCCGCTGACTGGCAGTCTGTTGGCATAAGGAAATAATTCACAGGTGACCCAGGCTGGTTCTGCTGATCAAGAGGAAGTAGGTAACAGGCTTAAACATTTCCTCAATAACGCAAAAATGCATGATTTATAGTTAGTGGGAATCGCTGAATTGACTTTTTGTAGAACCGCTATTTAAGCCTGGTAAAGTTAGCCCTCAGTGTGAAACGTCGTAGGGATGCCAGAGGGGACTCTATGTCGGTTTATCTGACAGTGTTTCTACGAATACCATAACCCCGCCAGACTCAGCAGATTATACTTCTTCGGACCAGCCATACACCCAACACATCACCAATGGTAAGATCTTATTAAATCATTATGTCACCAAGTATTACCAAAGCACCCCTGGTCTCTTCCAGATCCAGGAAATACTCTGTATAATTACTAGATTTCTTTAAATAGAGTTAGTCGGCTCAGGTTGACTGTTTGATGTTTTATTTTGCTCTACCATCCCTATAACTACAACCCCAGTTGTAGATTAGGTTTGTAAGTCTTTCCTCCCCCTTACAATCCTGGTATGCAACATGTGGTCTCGGCACCGGGTTTCGAATCCTGTACCTTGGTACCTCTCGTAATTCCTATCAACACCCCTACCTTCACACAACATGTGGCGGAGGCGTCCGGTTTCTGCCACCTTTAAGGTCAGAAATATGGTTTCGGTCCCTGTACCTCTGAACCTCTCGTAATTCCTATCAACCCCCCTATCTTCATGTAATAATATGGCAGAGTACCAGGGTGTTCCATTTTGCAATAGATAAATAACGATTTTCATACCTCAAATTCTCTTAAGTTTGCTTAAATTTTATTGCTGCTTTTATTAAATATATCATTTTCAAGTTTAATCATAATAGTATCTTAACTACCATCCCAGCCCATCCTAACGGATTTTAGATTATTTTACAAGTGTGAAATCAGTTTTATAATGAGTAACATATTGTAATTTACAAATAATGTTTGCCACATATAGATTTTTCCAATACCAGACATAATAAATAATGTCAAACACTATTTTTATGTTTTCTAACTTGAATAACTTTTTTTTTCTTTTCTTTGCAAACTCAAAGATTAGAAATTTAGTTCTGTTTGTTCATTGATTTCAGGTTGAAATTGTGATAATGATGCAATCTTTTTGTGTTATGAATACAGATTATTAATGCATAGTTTTTTTCAGGTTTATTGCTTTTGCATTTTCTTGTGTTGTTGTAATGATTGGATGTTTTATATTGGCATATGTGTTGTGTGTATTTGATGTTTTGTGCTGTGGACTGATTTCATTAACTTTTGTAAGCACTCCTAAGTTATTGTATAATTACCCCTATATTGACTTAACGTCCCAGGTCACAAATAATAGAACCACAACTCAGCAAATTTGTAAACTCACACCGGACCAGCAATTCTCTTTTAATAAGTTAGTTTCAACTCATAGCCTTACCTCTGACGACATTAAATATTTTCCCCCTGATGTTCTAGCACCTTGGAGATCTATGCACAAAGTGACAGTTAGAACCTCCCGCCGAGTTCGTAAAATATCACCTGTTTCATACATCCCAGACAAACGAAGAAGTTTAAGCGTAGGAGACTTGACTGAATCTTCCTCGAAATTACAAACCTCCCCCACCCTTTCAAATTCATCCTCTACTTCATCGTTAGACGACGCCACCATGACCACTTCAGTACCCCCAGTCGACCCCTCAATCCGAGAAGACTTAAACACTAAGCCTTCCAGATTATCAATGATGCCGTATGCACGACCGTTTATTGACCCTGGCGTGTTTGAAGGCAGACTCGGACAGGACATTTTTGCTTACCTCTACAATTTTGATACTATAGCAGCAGCTAATGGCTGGGATGACCACGCAAAAACACAATATTTACCATGTTATTTACGTGGCGCTGCAGCCACTTGGTTTAAAACATTTGCTCCCCGACATACACAGTATACCTGGACAGACTTAAAGTCCGCTTTACAACAAGCTTTTGTGCCAGCAGCATACGAAGATGTAGTAGAATGTCGGCTTAGGCAAAGAATGCAAGATTTGGCCGAGCCTACAGAACAATATATCTATGATGTTCTAGCCCTATGTGATCAAGTGAACCCCAATATGACAGAGAGAGAACGCTTACGTCATGTTACCCGCGGACTTAAACCATCCTTACTGGAGCAAGTGCTCCCTGCAAACCCACAGACTGTAAACGACCTAATCACATTTGTCCGTAGGATAGAAACAGCTAGATATCTGGCAGGACAACGTGTAGACTTAATGCAGAGACCTACATCGAGACCTGTATCAGCCATTAACGATGCCAATGCATCAGACCCCATTGACACGTTGACTGAAGCCGTACAAAAATTACAAAAGCAAATACAAAGACTTCAATTTTCACACAATGACAGACATAGTACATCACCTCGTGGACACGTTCGCGGTGCTAACTTTGGCAATCATTTTACACGTGGTTTTTACAAAAAACGCGGAACTAATTTTTCTGGGAGACCCCCTAATGCTAAACAAGATGTCAGCTGGCAAACAAACAGTAGAACAGCTGATGCACGGCCCGTGTGCGTCGCATGCCACCGACAAGGCCACACAGCGATAAACTGCAAACTTAGGCAAAGTCACCCAAACGGGCAAAGGACGTCACAGGAGTAAAACCTGTGGCGCCCGTAGCAGCTAATATTCCAGATTTTACAATTGCACATATTCGGCCTATGAATGTACTTACGACTCAGGGTATTGCAGCTAACAACCAAGTGATTAGTATATTGTTTGACACCGGCAGTGCCGTTAGCATAGTGCATGAACGTTTCGTAACGTCACTCGTATTTCCAATATCTAATAGTTTACTCCTTCGCACAGCAGACAACAAACTACTAGACGTTGGTCATTCGACCCAGTTTCAGTTTCAACTTGCAGGAGTACAATTTACAGAAGAATTACTAGTAGCACGAGAGTTCGCTCACGACCTTCTGTTAGGGATGGACTTTTTAAGCAAATATCAAGCTCTTATTAATTTAGCTTCTTACGATATAACTCTTAAGACATCTGACGATAGCACAGTAAATATACACTGTGGCGAGAAACAAAACTGTCACTTGGCTCAGATTACAATTGAACCAGAACAGGACCCTGACACTGTACCTAAGGCATATTGTACACAGGACACTCGTATACCTCCTTTCACTTCCATGAACGTACCAGTAAAAATTAATCTTGATAAACCAGGACAAATTTTGTTAGAACCCAGAGACTCGATTATGCAAAAGAAATGTTTACAAATTTCACCTATCTTATTTGATAATGCAGGACAATGTTCACTACCAGTACATAACAATACTGCTGAACCGAAAGTTATTTTTGCTAGAACAACCCTTGCCAATGCTTATGAAGTAGCCCTTATACAGGCTTCTAATTGGTCTTCTACAGATTCCCAACCCATCGAGCTTAAAAACGCTAAATTTAACATTAATTCACAACTCACTTTCGAACAGAAATCTCAAATGACTAGTTTATTACAGAAATACCGTCATGTATTTGCTACAAAGTTGCAAGAATTAGGCCAAACAGATATAGGAGAATTCAAAATAGAAGTCACAGATGAAACACCCATAAAACAAAAACCATATCGTGTATCTCATGCACAAAGAGAAATCATAGATTCTCAAATTAAAGAAATGCTAGATGCCGGGATTATTCGCGGATCCCATAGTCCCTGGAGTTCACCCGTGGTCTTAGTTAAGAAGAAAAGTGGTGAAATGAGATTTTGTATAGATTATCGGAAGCTTAATGCAGTCACAAAAACAACTTCCTACCCCCTACCCCTCATAGATGATTTGCTTAGTTACTTAGGCAACTCAAAATGGTATTGCAGTTTGGATTTGTTAAGCGCATATTTTCAAGTTCCTATTGATGAGAAAAGCAAGAAGTATACAAGCTTCGTTACAAGTTCTTCCCAATATGAGTTTAACAGACTAAGCTTCGGACTTGCTAATGCCCCTAGGTTTTTCTCAGAAATTTCTCGTAAATTATTGGGTGATCTTTGTTATAAAAAAGCTTTAGTCTATTTAGATGACATTGTTGTTTTTGCTCCAACATTTCAGGAGTTATTAACAAATTTAGAAGAAGTCTTTCGTCAACTATGTAAACATAACTTCAAACTAAAACCAGAAAAATGTTTTTTTGGTATGTCAAAAATAAAATTATTAGGCTTTGAAGTATCCGCTAAGGGTATAGAACCAGACAATGATAAAGTACGAGCTATTCAAAATTTGCCAGTCCCTAAGACTACTCGTGACGTTAGAAAAGTGCTTGGTTTATTTAGCTTCTATAGACGTTTTGTCCCGAATTTCGCTTCTATTGCTTCACCTCTTCATGAACTAACTCGGAAAAACAAAGATTTTGAGTGGACAGCAACGCAACAAGACTCATTCGATAAATTAAAACAGTTACTAACAACTGCCCCAGTATTAGCTCACTATCAACCAGGAGCCTATTCAGAAATTCATACTGATGCCTCTACGTCAGGAATTGGTTGCGCTCTATTGCAACGCATAGATGGCGAATTGCATCCAATTGCTTACTGTTCACGTTCTCTAAACAAGCATGAAAAAAATTACAGTATCTCGGAACTAGAATTGCTAGCGATAGTATACGGCCTAACACATTTTAGATCATATATTTATGGTTTCCCCGTCAATGTTGTAAGTGATCATCATTCCCTTTGCTATCTTCGTAACTTAAAAGACATCACAGGAAGACTAGCACGCTGGGCTTTAAAACTCCAGGAATATGATTATTCCATCATTTATAAATCAGGTGCAAAACACACGGACGCAGACGCTCTGTCCCGTTTTCCAGTGGATAAACCCAACCCCTATTTAGTGGAACAGTTGGACGACTTGCCAACTTGTCTATTAACACCAGTTCAAGTAGCAAATGAACAAAGAGCTGACCCCAAGCTGCTACCCCTAATAACTACGTTAGAAAATCCCCAATCCGGCTCACCTAGGTTACAACGACAGGCAAAAACCTATACTTTACAATCAGGAGTCCTGTACCGCAAAAATGCAGGAAGTTCAGGACCTTTGCACTTATTGGTCATCCCTGATCAGCTGAAACACGAAATTTTAATATCGTGTCACTCAGATCCTCTGTCAGGACACATGGGATTCCAGAAAACTTTTACAAAAATTAATTCCAGATATTACTGGCTTGGGATGAAGAAAGACATTGAAAAATATGTCCGCACATGCCAATCTTGCCAAGGGCGAAAAGGACGGACAAATGTTAAACCAGCTGGTCTTTTACAGCCAATTCCCGTTAATAATGTCGCAGAACGCTTTGGCATTGACCTCATCGGCCCGATTCATCGTTCCAAACAGGGTAACACTATGATTGTTCTAGCAACTGAATACTTTACAAAATGGGTAGAAGCTCGTGCTATTCCTAAAGGTTCTGTAGAGCACGTAGCTAAATTTGTGTTAGAGCAAATTATCTGTCGGCACGGTTCCCCTGCCGAGCTCTTATCTGATAGAGGTACTGTGTTTCTAAGTGATGTAATGAAACACCTCTTAAAGATCCTGGGCGTGCACCCGTCATTTACCACAGCCTATCACCCAGCCTGCAATGGACTTACAGAACGTGCTAACCAGACTGTAATCAATATGCTATCACATTACGTGTCAACTGATCAACGAGACTGGGACACAGCACTCCCGCATGTCATTTTTGCATATAATACGAGTAAACAAGAAACTACGGGAAAATCACCCTTCTTCCTCTTGTATGGACGCAATCCCACCCTTCCCAACGAAGTTCAACTAAGATACACCACGGACAACCCCTTTGTCCAAACTACACAAAAGCACATTCAGATAGCTCGTCAACTAGCTAAGGAAAGGATCAGGCAAAAACAAATTAAGTACAAAAAAATATTTGACAGAAAAAGACGCACCATTAAATTTCAACCCGGACAATTAGTGAAAGTATTCACCCCAACGAGAATGAAAGGCAAAACGACCAAATTGCTTCATCGGTATCATGGACCATTTCGCATTGTGGAACAAACAAGTCCCGTAAACTACCGCATTAAAAATGTTACTGGACGAAAGAAATATGATAGTATCATACACGTATCAAGACTACATCCCTATTATGCACCTTGATAATTTATTGATATATTTAGTTATAGAGTACCTGTCACAATTTCATTACAATTACTTTAAGATTGAGCATGCAGTATTACTCCCTATATGATTAAGAATGGAAGCAAACCAAAAAAAAAGAAACAAACAAATGTTGCCAAGTCTGTCTATCTCTATCTTTCTCCCCTCCAATGTGTTCAAATGTTTTTCTTTCCCTATTTTCTTTCTCCTAGATAGTTTACCACAACAAATCCTATATGGTTTTCCACTACTTTTGCAATATTTTATATGAATTCTCATTCAATAAGATGATCTTATTATTAATCCAAATCCCTAGAATTCATAACAATCCACACAAAAAATAATCAAATTTCAAAAACTGTCGGTCTCTATCTTCCTTCCTCTTAGATGTTAAATTTTGTTTTGCCTTATCCCTAATGGCCAAGGGCCGTGAAATCAACACAGTGGTACGTTGTTTTCATAAAAAGAGAAAGAAAAAAGAAATGCTCTATAGAATTAATAACTATGATCTGATTCTAGGACCAATCTAATTTCAGAAAAAAATAAATAAAACAAAAGACAAAGAATAAACAAAATTATTAAAAATGTGCCCTGAATTAATATTTAGTACCTATAATTCTCATTTAATGAATGGCTTTACATGAAATTTAAATTCTGCGTTACGTTCTTGCGAAACAGGAATCAATTCTTTTCGTAGTTACACATATGAATGTTTACCTCACCCACTCATGTTAAGCAATTCCAAACCTTGGGAACGCATTATACCTTCTACAAATTTATAACTAACGAACCCCCACACTCAAAATACACAGAAAAATGTTCGTTTACCCTCACATGTAACTCCATTTACAACACTCGGTGTGCTTAATCTCATTCAAAAAAAATGTTTCCCTCTTGATTATAAATTATCTTTCTAAATCTATAATTACAATGGTTGGTATTTCACTGACCTGATTTGGACCAGCTAGCACGTTATTTCATTCTATACGTACACAATAATACACATTAAGTTCAATAAAATAGCACGCGACGTATTAAGATGACATTCACCCATTAAATGATGGAAAACGATTTAACACACTGTTACTTTACTGCATTTTTCTCTTCCAAAATTATAAATACGTAGAACTGACCCAAAAATCTAATAATTACATATCTGTACATGCTAGTACGCGGTGCTCAGGAAATGGCACACTGCCGACTTTCATAGGCCAGCAAAAACTAAAATACTGACGTTGCGATTACAATGTGAAATATGAAACTTTGCAAGCTAAACGTTGATCGACAGGAAAGACAGACGAGTTCACGCTAAAGAAAAAGCTTCCATCGTGAATAAGTCCCGTGATTCATATCTAACACATTATTTATATTTTCAAGCAATACAACGTTATAATCATAGTTTCTGAATAGGTATTATTTCTAACACGTATTAATATTATTTTCAGTAAAAAGCCCTTCCTTCACCGCTTATTATAGACAGCTAATTCCTTTCTAAATCATCACTCTTATGAATGATTATTCGGTTATACTCATTACTTCCCGTTACTATAAACTTTTAGCAATGTCTCGGCAAATGGATTCCCCAGCATTCCTCCTCTGGAACATTTGCCGGTATGACAAGGCACATATTCAGCCCTTCTCTTACTCCCTCCCTTCCGAGAAATAAAAAAAAAAAATAATAACAACAACTACACCAGCGGTAAACCACGTTTTTTTTTATTATAAATCATTTCAATGTGACCTTATATTCTCTGTGCTTAAAAGTTATAAGTTATGATCGTTGCGACCAAATGCTTAGGATTTGTGAAGATAACGTATGCTTGTAGTACCCTTTGACCTTAAGAACAACCGCGAGGCGTTCTTATAGGCTATTTTAAGTGTTTATTGATTCTAGTAATAATGTGTTCTGTTCCGAATACATCGCAAGATTTTCGGAGACAGTTTTAGTGAATATATATGCATATACGATGGTATCTTCAAGTTTCAAGCTTTCAAACTATAAGAGTTTTTTTTGTATGAGCGACAGAGGGTACATCCTTTGGTGTTCGCGAGACCCTTAGGTTGTGTGTGCCTCTCATGTTGATTTGATATAGATAAAGCTGTTATAATATAAAATGGGATTTGTCACGCAAGTGTTTTCCCTAGTTATAGCTATATAATTACTGATCAGTGTAAATAAAGAAGTTTTGAAGACAAAGTTGCATTAATGTTTAAGTATGAATGAGAGCTGCGCAGCGTGAATGTGAAGTTTTGTGCTATGGAGGGAAGGCGCCCCCTTCATTAGCTTATAATAAAGTATGATTGTGATAGTGTAACTGAATAGAGATAACCACAAATCCTAAGATCATATAAGAAATTGTATTAGCTATGATGATTGAAGAGTAAACTCAATAAACGACTCAAATCATGTGATAAGAAAAGCACAGAATTTTTTTTTAACTAAGGTGATACCTAAGGTTCTAAATCATAGAACTCAGCTGTTTCCCCAATTCTCCTTTAAGTATTGATAAAGAAATCCATGACTTATATTTATTGTCTATCAAAGCAGACTGATCAACTTTATATAATTATCGTGGTATGCTATTCTAAGGGTACTTCCTCTTACACCAGTCAGTTTTTCTATCATTTATTGAACTTTTAATTCAGTGGACAGCACATAACTCAAATAAATCCTTTGACAATATTCATTATGGATCTGAGACATGACCAATGACCAAGATTAAACTAATCGTTATATCAAGTTCTGTTTACAGGTCACAGCACGATGAGATCTACAACCTACAAACCCCCTCCCCTTTCTTTTGCTATCACTCATAATTACCATGCTATAAAAGCATGCCTAAATTTGTTAGGGATTAATAAACAAGAGAAGATTTCATTATTATCAATTAACATTTCATTTATAAGACAACCCAATGCACTGTAATTTAACACTTGTTTTTAACATCCAGTGACACTAGAGTACATCATATCTCCATATAATAAGATCGATATTGTTTATCGATATCGTTGATCACACTTTTTTTGCGAAAAGAAGAAAAGAAACATTATACCTCTTGTTTAAACAATCAGTGCTAAACCAGCAAATGTCAGAGTTACTTTTGCTATATTTATGTAAAAAGATAAAGATATAGGATACCCTTATAGATTGTAAGATGATTGTATCAAGGTGACTTCAATTACCATGTATTATGAAGGTATGTTATGTAACTCTAGAAACAATCACTTCAGTAGCATCAAGATTTATTGTAACAAAATAGAAAGACATGGTTAACTCTGATATTTGACTAATTTCATGACAACAGTAGACATTTTTAGGCGTAGGTCTAATCCAGTATATGGATGCTATTATGGCAAGTCATTAAACATGATTTTTGTAAATAATGTCCTATAATTTATAACAAGTACTATTCTTTAAATGAACTTCATTTTTTTTTCTTTAGCTAAATTGTTATCAATATTACTACTAATTATGTATAATTCAATTGTATGATGATTTTATGAAGAATACTTGTAATTTATTCCAAGTTTATCGCTAATGTGTGAACAACCATACTTAAGTGGAACATCTATGCAGTTTTTATAGGTTATTTACTTATGTCATTCAGCCATAAGGCAAACATAAAATTTCATTTTTTTTACTCTATAAACTTTAACCAATTTTTTTCTGCCTTTTACCTCTAAAAATGATTCCACATATATTCCATACATGTTCCATTTATGTTAATTATATATAACCATAATTTGTAAATAGATATAAGAAATATTCATTTGGTAATGTGATACCTGAAAATCCCTTTCATTTAATTATATTCCCGTGAACTTCAACCCATCCTCACCCCATAGAAATATTCTTGTGCATCAATCCTAACTCTGGATCATTTGTTTTTCTGTTGCGGCATGGATGAACAAACACGTCGAAGCATCAGGAAACATCACCACCATAAGGAGAAATCAGAGGAGACACCTGGGTCCCTAGCAGTTACTCTTTCCTGGGAGAACCAAAGCACCCCAGATGACCAAGTATCACATCAGGAGTGGCACCCAAGACTATTCGCGTCTAGAAAGGCACTTAATCTTTCCAGAGGACCTCCTCAACTTCATGGACTCATGGCTTTCGCTGTGAAACCCTGGGTAAAAGCCAAAGCAACTCTACCCAGCAAGCTTTTACAGTGGCTCAAATACAATAACTTATAAGTCACTCTTTCGTGTTCTCACCTGCAAGAACTCAGACCCAGCTGAGGTAGGCGAGTGTAAGCTAAGCGGACTATTTAAAAAAAAAAAACCATAAACTCCACTTTCGAACTTTTCATCGGCTCTTCAGTACAGACTTTTCCAAGCATTACCAAGGAGCACCGTACGCTTGAACACGATATCATATAAACAGTAAGCCACAACCGAGGTTCTTCATCAGCTTCCCTGTTCTAAAAGACTAAGTACAGACTATCAAACTGGAGCAGGAAGCACATTAAACTCTTCTCTCTTTGAAGTTTACATTACTTGTAATAGCTAGGGCCTTGTTAGACAAACTTAAAGTAGTAATTACAACCCTTCAGTGACCAAGTGTTGTGAAGTGTCTCCCAAAACTATAAACTCATAGTGGTGGAACAGTGTGTTTCTATGGAACTATGGACTTCATTCAGCGTGGGATACTTCGAAACCAACCCGCATCTATTCATTCCCATTTTCCTGTCCTCTGATTTTCTTTTTCAGGTGTTACAATTATGACTTTTCAAAAAAAAAAAAAAAAAAATGTGTACATGTAAATGTTTGTAAGCTCTATTGCCTATGAAGTGTAAATTATTATTGTATGTATTTAAAACAATTGTGTTACCAGTCGTTTGGATTTGCTGAGGGCAGCAAAATCTAGGCGACGGGGATGTGTTACGTGTATAGGCTGAATTAGATTTGGAAATTTCGGTATTCTGTAAAGGGTATTGATCCTAACAGAAATGCATGTCAAACGTAAATTCCGCTGACTGGCAGTCTGTTGGCATAAGGAAATAATTCACAGGTGACCCAGGCTGGTTCTGCTGATCAAGAGGAAGTAGGTAACAGGCTTAAACATTTCCTCAATAACGCAAAAATGCATGATTTATAGTTAGTGGGAATCGCTGAATTGACTTTTTGTAGAACCGCTATTTAAGCCTGGTAAAGTTAGCCCTCAGTGTGAAACGTCGTAGGGATGCCAGAGGGGACTCTATGTCGGTTTATCTGACAGTGTTTCTACGAATACCATAACCCCGCCAGACTCAGCAGATTATACTTCTTCGGACCAGCCATACACCCAACACATCACCAATGGTAAGATCTTATTAAATCATTATGTCACCAAGTACTACCAAAGCACCCCTGGTCTCTTCCAGATCCAGGAAATACTCTGTATAATTACTAGATTTCTTTAAATAGAGTTAGTCGGCTCAGGTTGACTGTTTGATGTTTTATTTTGCTCTACCATCCCTATAACTACAACCCCAGTTGTAGATTAGGTTTGTAAGTCTTTCCTCCCCCTTACAATCCTGGTATGCAACAATACTTTGGAAAATATGGTCAGAAATATTTATTTTTGTTTAGGTCACCTAAAAGGCCCCTTGCGACAAAATAACTTAAATTTTGGTCTAATATTTTAACATCAGGTTCCCAATATATCCAGTTTTTGATTTTGCCCTAGGTTTCTCTGTGTCTCAATAACTTTAGGCTCCAGAAATTTTTAAAGTTATGAATATGACCTTTTTTGCCCAGGATTCAAAATTTGTGTGTTTTGAAGTAAAGAATGTGTGATTAAATGAGGATCTCAATAAAAACCCAGGGCAACTTCTATTCACTGTGTCTCTATGAATATGTGTAGGAAGTTTCATTAGTCTAACACTAAAACTGCGACGCAAAGAGCATCTTAAATGTTGAAAAATGCTGAATTTTTTTAATAGCGAGAAAAAGAGGATAAAGAATTAGAATTCATATCTAACACTAGCATTCACGTAACTTTCAAACTAAATTAGAGCATTAAAAATTGCTTATGGATGCTATCTAAGCATTCTTTGTATTCAAGAAGGCTTACAGAGGAAAAGGCGATTTTTTGAAAATGTTCATGAAATACATATTGTGACTTTGTGGGTTCGTGAAATGAAAAGTCCAATTGCACCAATCAAAAATGTTCTTTATTTCCACCGACTTATAGTTAAATTCTTGCCAATTACACAGAATTGCGTAATGCACACAATTACGATTCACCAGTTCGTCCGTTACAATTTCACTTGCACTCGTAATTACGTACAATCCTCCGATGCACTCACACAGTCTTCTCGTCGTACACTAGCACTGCATTCTTACGCCAAGAACTGACTGACTCCTCTTGCCCGTCGTGTTGCTTATATAGGGTCAGCGGGCCGATCTGGAAGGTTCTAGATTAGATGAAATATCCCGTAAGTTCGAGAACACAGGTGGAACAGAAAGAGACGGCGCAGTGATGTTTTTTCCCCCAGCCACCCCTTGTTACCGCTATAAGACAAACGAGGGGGGCGTGGCTAACGCCGACCGTCTCCTGCTTGCTCGTTATATAGGGTGTTCCGACGTTCGGGTGACAATATCCTTAAAATATACATTAAAATATTCACTAAAGTATGCTAATATGCACTAGATATATTACATATAAGTAAATAATTTGATACATCTACTCACGTTGAATCTTCTTCCTTAGATTACGTCATCTTGGAGGCTATAATTTGATTTGCAGTACACGATCATCATTTTTTCCAAATGTTAAGGAGTAAATTTATGATGTTTATCAGATAATATGATTTTTTATGCAGAGAATGGCCTTTCAATATCTACAAACGTGATTGGACAATATTTGTAAGCACTAACAAGCTCTGGAAGAATTTCTCCTGAAAGTTCCACAAGGTAACTTTGGAGATATTTTATAAAAGAGCAGAAAATATTAATTTCGGGATTTGTTTGTAATACACTACACAGTTTTGCACTCAATAGTTCCTTATATTTTGAAAGGGCAAACTGAAGTTCACTCTTCACTTCCTAAAGATTGATGTAGACGCACGAAGGGGCAAGCCAAGCGTTTCTACTGTCCAGCAACGCAAAGAAGGTCCCTGAAAGGAATGTGCCCCCTTACATAGTGGGACAAGGACAGCGAATGTGTGTGACAGAGAACGCCTACTACACAGTGACCAGAACCGTTAAAAATACATGCGTCCTATTCACTCTGTACTCTAAAACCCAGAAGATTTATTCACAAAAGTAGAAGCCGTCAGAAAGTTTCGAATGATCTGTAACTGTACTGACATGGGGTGTTATAAATCTATCCAGGGAGGGTGTGGGAAACTTTGCCAACCCCCCCCCCCCCCCACTGCGTCTCAGGCCTCGGAGACTATCTCTCCTGTGGAGGACAGTAGGTTTTGTATTGCTTGAGGTATAATTTTGAAATGCGCTATTATAATAGCTATGTATCTCTGCAATGTTTCATTTCTGAAAGTGTTCTGTGAATGTTGAATTGCTAAAGCATCATTTAGATGTAGACTGCAGACAACTTCTTTAACTGCACTGACACTGTCAGCATGAAAAGGAGCGGCGTTTACCCACCTCCCCCTGCGGGCAAGAATTGGTTCCGGAGGTAGAGAATGTTCCGGGAGTTTTCCCCCATAAGCAGCTACTAGGCCAGGATTTTTTAAAGACTTTCTTCGTAGTAGAAATGAGGGTATTTACTTTAGGAAACTGCTCCCGTATGACTTCTGCTACACTTCGAAGCCCATACACAATATATGTTACATGGTTTAAATGAGGATTTATTTAATATTTTCAAAGCTGAAGCATCTCGCAGCATGTACGCTGCAGCAACTCGAAATTTATGTTCGGTACCTGCTTCTGGCCATAATATTCCTAAAGCATCGTTGACAAAGCAAGCAACAATAGAATTATTGGTTTTCTCTAACACACTAGAAACGATCAAAAACGGTTTCCCGGCTCGTCTTTACTAAGTTTACCTACTAGAAAATTTGCCACATGGCGTCCACAGGAATCAGTAATTTCGTTCACAACACCCTGTATAAGACAATCTTTCAAATCATCTCGCATTTCTTTGATTCTCGGTAACAGCATTTCCTGAGGGTTGATTCATTTGGAATGGTATGATTACAAAACCTATCTAAGAAATTCCAGAATTACTAAGTGGATTCCGCGGAACATTTGCTGCAATTAGCCGGGTAAAAATCACTGGAAAATTCGCTTTTCAAATTAGAAGAAAGTTTTTGCTGTAACAATAACGTTTGCTTCAAGGAACTTTGTTTCTTTCTAGCTGCAAGATGTTAATTTGTTGTTGAGAGTTGGCTTAGCTGCAACTTCTTCACACACAGTTTGTGAGAATTTTGGAGAGTTTAATGTCATGTGGGCACTTTGGCCATAGTAGCTCAATGGTTTAGAGCGTCTGGACGGAGACCAGAAGATACATGGTTCAAATCCCAGCTATGGCATTGAATTTTTCAGTCCTACTCTATATTTCCATACTTTAGCCTACACACGGTCAGTGTGAAAGAACAATTAATTTCCATTAATTGACCTAATAGTGGTTAACTATAAAGCCCGGGCCTTAAAGTACTTACAGCATAGTAAGTCGCTATTAAGGTAGTTGTCTCATGTGTTTATGAGAACTCCTAAGTGGTTTACCGGCAAAACACGAGCCAGTTAGAGAATTTAATGTCATGTTGACACATTGGCCATAGTAGCTCAATGGTTTAGAGCGGCTGGACGGAGACGTGGTTCAAATCCCGATTACGGCATTGAATTTTTCAGTATGACCCTACCTTTCCATACTATTTCAGCGACTCTTTAAAACTACTTGTGGAATTAAAAAATCTAACCACTATGCTGACGAAACACCAAAGCCCACTAAGAAAAAAACAAAAGACGCGGCCCACATTTTATTTGCAATGTTCTCTTACCGTTCCTCATTAACCCTCAGGAGCAGCTAGATGGCTTCATTAATCCGTGAACTTCCAAATGATCAGATAAGGTCAAGAGTCAAGCTGCATAAATAAATAAGAGACAGAGTTCCCGGGAGCCTTTTCAGAATGGAAGATAAGCCCTATTTGCAATTCATGCTCAAGCCTCCCCCGCTGTACAGAATCATTACCGTGCATGTCAATGCCCAAACAAAAGCCCTTCTGCCCCCCCCCCCTTTTTTTACTTTTTGTTCGAGCTAATACGGCTACAGACAGTACCGTATGTGGAATTCAGTTGTTCCCTTACATGAAAATTAGTACTGGCAAAGATTTGGAACTGTAATTGTTGTATTATAATTCCAAAAGTATTATACCTGTGTTATATTTACATTTACCTTCCTGATTAAGCGTTCTATGCGAACATATCAGGGCATCCTCGTTTGTTGAAAGTAACAATATGAATAAGAGGTGCTGCAATCTGCTGGAAAGTAAGGCTAACTATTTTACTTACCTAGACAGAAGCATAAATATTATTACGTAATGTGATGTATTCTTTTATTCATTTCTCACTCGTGTTGTCATGGGTGAGAAGTGGATATTTTTACACTTAGTATTTAACCTCCAACTATTGATATGCATGTATTTAATGTTGCATGTACGCAATACAACCATGTTTCACAATTCAATTTTATCATTTATATCCTCCTATTTTATTTTCCTTTATTTGTTACATTTATTTACCATTTAAATCATGCAGCATTTAAGAAACATTATCATTGGCAGCGCTATCGACCTTGGTACTGCTTTTGAACAGCTGGCAGTAATTAATTTTATATATGCGTAAATATTTCTATTATTCATAGCAACGAAAAATGTTTTAAGAGTTTTGCAGAAATTCTGGTGTGAACATGCTGGACTTCGTATCGTCTTCCTCTTTCTGCAAAGATGCACTTACTGCACATGTATTGCAATGTGCTATTTAAAAATTCTTTGATGAAAAACAAGAGAATACAATATATCGTAAATTCAGTGAGAATGGTAAGCATATTAAGTGGCATGTAAAATTTTCAGTTTTTTTGGCTATAATTACATTCATGAAAATGCCCATTGGAAACCAAATTTTAAGTTAACTATTCTTAATGTAAATTTATATTGAGGAATTAATCCTTAAAGAATTAATCCTTTTAAGTACATTACTCCAGTATATGGGTGATTTTAATTAAGTAGAGCCAACTGAAAAATTCAATGCCACGGCTGGGCTTTGAACCACGGATCTCCTGGTTTCCGTCCAGTCCCTCTAACCAGGTTTTTAAGCACTTACAATAATAAGTCGCCACAAATGTTTATCTCGAATATGAGAACCATAAGTGGTCTACCGGGAAAATATAATGAGTCAATTGGAGGGTTTAAGGTCAGGACGGCACGTTGGCCATGGTAGCTCTAGGGGTTAGAGTGACTGGACGGAAACCAGGAGATCCGTGGTTCAAATCCCGGCCGTGGCAGTGAATTTTTCAGTTGGCTCTAATTAATTAACTATTCTTACCCTGATTTTAACATATATAGTGGTTAATTAATACTTTTCTCTCAAACTAACTTCTGACATTTCCTCAAGTAAATTTTTTCTTTCGCCTAAAATACGTAGTTACTCTCAAATAACACTAGATAACAAGTTTAAACTTTTTTCCTTCATCTGGTTTGTAAATGGGTGGAATTTTCCTAATTTTGGAGTGCTGAATACACTGGTAAAATCAGTTTTTCCCCATGACGTCACATTTTCTAGATACATAGCAAAATAAATAATGGTACTAGTGAAAATTGACAAAATTAAGTCAAACAAAAATATACATTCAGAACGTTTGAAATCAATACTATTTCGTATGTATATATGGGCATGATGCTAATAAAAGGTCCAAATTAGTTCAGAAGATATTTACACCTTTAATCGTCTTTGGGAAGGCCTCTGTTTATCCAGAGCTTGTACAAAGTTCTTGATAAGGCCCAACTTGATATGAAGGGGAGGCAAAATAATTTTATCGGGCTCAACCAATGTGGTATTTGTTCACATTTATGTTTCCAGGAACATATGAACATCAAAACAGAAGAACGGCAAAAAGTTGAATACTGAATACGAAAAGTAAAACACCTTTAAAAAACTAAAATATGGTACGTGCTAGAACATTTTAAAAGGTATATTCGGATTCTACACAGCAAAATACATAATAGTTGATGTATCACATACCAGATGCAAAATGACTGTTGGCTAGTGTAATTATTGTTTTCTGATACTTAAAGTGAGAGTTTTAAAATATTTACAGCCGCATGAGAATTTATAAACAGCTTTGCAATTAATGGTATTACTTCCTTATTACTTAAATTAATGAAAACTAAAAGGTCTTTCATATCTAACTTAAGTTATAAAATGCCAGTTTTTATCAGGCTGTGGCCTGTTTTTGAAAGCTCCACCATTAGCTATTTCGCTCTGGGTCATAAATTTCATGCAACTCTATAACCAGGTAAACAAGTAGAGGAGGAGCACAACTGCTACCTCATAATCACTACAAACATAAATAAGCAGCTTAAAAATTCCCGAAAAGAAAAACTTACTTGTGGTAAAAGCCTTTAACTTGGTGGGCACGTAGCAAAAACCTTTAGGTTGTGTACAGCCTGTCAGCTCTACGGACAGACGGACGGACCAGCTGAACATACAGAGAAAAACGAATGGATCCTCCTTGTGACTTTTGGAAAAATTAATTGTATTTCTCTTTCACTGTTTTAAATACTCTATTCTCAATATATTCTTTTCCCCATCAGTGGAGGAAGCATGTTAATACTACTAAAACAGAACTGATGCAGAACTGACTTAAAGCTTTTGTACGAGGGCTGTTCAATAAAGAATGATCATAAGTTTTTTACGGTCATAATTTTTCGCACTAAAATTCAATATTATTATATTCTTTTAGCTTAATGTGAAAAAACACGCCGTAGTAGTTTCATTGTTGGTATTCCTGCTTCCCGCCTGTGAGAACCAGGCAAGGTCAGACATGCCTACCGCTGCAATGAAGGTAACAAGCAGTTAAAGTTGATATCAGAGGAAGGTCCGAGTTTCTTTCAAACGTAATCACTGCTGATGTGACTTAGCTACATCATTTTGATCTGAGAGCAAACAGCAAAGTTCAGTGTGGAAATCTCCTTCATCAGCAACCCCCCCCCCTCCAAAAGTAAAAGCGGTTGCCTCTACTGGGAAAGCTATGGTCATCTCATTCTTTGATATTCATGGAATAGTTTATCATTGCATACACATCAGTAACTGGACAATACTACAGGGATGTCCTGAAAACATTGCAAGTCCATATCAGGCACAAAAGACCACATTTCCGTGAAGCAGGCTGGATGTGCGGCGGCATATTGCCAATGTTGCTGAATATCTTGCAAAAATTGACGTGAAGTGCATCTCTCACCCTCCCTATAGTTCGGATTTAGCCCCATGTGACATTTTTCTACTCCCTAACTTAAAGAAACGCCTTCGTGGGAGGCATTATCCATCATCAAAAGTGGTGAAGGCTGCGGAGGCGATTTTGAAGGATCCCTCAAAAATGGTTTCCAGCATGTCTTTCAATACTGGCAGAAACGCTGGGACAAGTGCATCGATTACAGGGACTATTTTGAGAAGGACCATCAAAATTATGAGGATGAGTAAAGGTACGTTGTCAAAAAAAAAAAATCATTCTTTATTGAACAGCCCTCGTATTATCACGTAACATAAGTCCCCAAGAATGTTTCTGAAAATCTTTCTTGTTTACAATACTTTGTAAAATAAGTATTTAAAAGGTTATTCAAATTATTCATTACTCTTATTGCTGTACCTAAACCGTTTATCGTGAGCAGTTGCGTACAGCCAACTAAATAGAAGGACCAAAGAAAAAGGATAAGTTTGTCTACTAATAAACCAATAATAGTTTTTAATGTTTATCAAAAACTAGAGAAAACATTTGGTTTCATTACCAATGCAGGTACTACAGAGGGTATATAAAGAGAGGTGAGGACTTTGGGGGAGAGTGAAGAGAGTGGGAGAGGGAAGAGAAGGTGAGAGAGGAAGTTTAGAACACGAGAAAGATGGAGATTGAAGGATAGAGAAAACTGGAGAAGGAACAATGTACATAAAATGAGAGTAAAAGATATAGAAAAGGCGAAAATGAAGGGAGTGAGAAAGTAAGACGAGGGAGAATAATCTTCATATTTAAAAAATAAAATAACCGGAGTTGCAGTTTCTGACAATCCAAATAATAAAATAATTGTCACCGTGAATGAATTAATATTTAACAAGATTTCTCTATAGAACCCTGTTGGCACACGAGTAGAGAAACATTTTTGATACACGTTACAATTGAATTCGATAACTGAATAAGCAGTATTAGATATTCTAAGTATAGCATTCTGTCATTGAAATCGTTCATTAGTCGTAAAATGCTAGTTTCTGATTCTTGAGATCGCGGGTTCAAACTCAGCGATGTAGATTCATTCTTTTTTGGCCTTAAAAGTTTAAGCATTGCTTCCTTTGGAAGACAGTACAGCGCTGGTCTCGTGTCGTAGATTTATGGGATGTGAAGAACCTCAAGCGTAATAAAGAAGCTTATATGAGAAATTAGGCAATCCTTCACGCCCAATATTAAATGGGACGTTCAGAAACACAGCAGTTGCGTCCAAATATAAAAACTCAATCTCAATGACTCAAATAATTTTTTATTATAAAATAAGAGCTGAAGCTTTCCTGGCTACGAACTTCTCGGGCAGTCAGCCAGGTGAAAAGATGATTAGATATCAACGTTTCGGGAGTGTGCATCTCTTCCATCATCAGGATATTTATAAAATGTTATACCACAAATGAAATACTGGATATAACACAACTATAAACAAAGACAAAACACTATCAAAATTCGCATCACTGAACAAAAGACTAGTTTCAGTAAATTAAATGCCAGGTCAGGAGTTGGCGTGTGTGTAGAAAATTGTGTTAAAGAAACATAACTACTTAACTTGATTATCAAGCTGTATTGATCTTTGCTTCTTAATTCGACGGTATTAATTCCTAATTCTGCATCCCGCTTACCGACAATCTATCCAGCAGAATCAGCAGAATTCTCGCCAAATACAACATCAGGACCATCCACAAGCCACCTCCGAAGATTAAACATCTGTTGAGACCAGTTAAAGACAAACTGGACTTCCAAGTTCCGGGAGTGTACCGCATTCCCTGTGAATGTGGGACACCGCATATAGGACAAACCGGAAGGACCCTCGCTACTAGAATATTCGAACATGAACGGAGCATTCATTTAATGAAATCTGAGAAGTTTGGGCTGGCAGAGCAATGTTTTGATAATGGCCATAGAGCCAATGTTCGGGAGACGACCATCTTGGCAAGATGCAACAGTTACTGGGAGTGGAGAATTAAGGAGGCTTTGGCGATTTCCTCTGAAAGGAGCACGCTTAATCGTGATGCTGAATTTCAGTTCAGCTCCTCGTGGCATCCGGCCTTAAAATGGAAATCCGTCGAATTAAGAAGCAAAGATCAGTACAACTTGATAATAAAGTTAAATAGTTATGTTTCTTTGACACAATTTTCTATACTTACGCCATCTCCTGACCTGGCATTTAATTTACTGAAAACAGTCTTTTGTTCAGTAATGCGAATTTTGATAGTGTTTTGTCTTTGTTTATAGTTCTGTTATATCCAGTATTTCATTTGTGGTTATAACATTTTATAAATATCCTGATGATGGGAGAGATGCACACTCCCGAAACGTTGATATCTAATCATCTTTTCACCTGGCTGGCTGCTCCAGAAGAAACTGAGCGTATTTTTTATTATATTCACATTTCCTCATCAAGCACTGATGATTCTATCCTCAACTGTAAGACACATTCTATTTTAAAATGAATCTTGAAAAAATATGGGTGTGTATATGCATTTTTTAATTTAAAGTGAGGTTTAGTAAAATATTAGATTCATACGATTAAAGTAGCTAGCACTAGATATGTCGTCAGCAAGTAGATCAATATCCACATACAATGAAGCATTGTTCTCGATTTCCCTCAAAGCGATTGTCAATAG
Source organism: Mantis religiosa (assembly GCA_030765055.1). Classification (NCBI taxonomy): domain Eukaryota; kingdom Metazoa; phylum Arthropoda; class Insecta; order Mantodea; family Mantidae; genus Mantis; species Mantis religiosa. The sequence goes on along the minus strand of CM060951.1, from coordinate 48,784,323 downwards.
TAGGAGCTTCGTGTAGCGCACTTGTGATTGTAACCCACAAAAAGGGACATAAGTGGAATTGATGGAAGATTTATTATCATGCCATCGGGTACAGAATCGATTTTTACAGCTACGTTCGCTTGTGGAAATAGGTTTCCTTTGGACAATTTCTTTATGATTTAGAGGTTACTTGCAATTGAGGCTTTTACATTTTGAAGCTTTTGAAGATTTTTTTTTCGTTTAAAATTTTATGAATTCCTGTTATACTACAGTTATAATTGAATCTTATATTTCATACAGATATTTTAAAATAAGTTTAAAGAAAAATATATAATTATGCTTTAATTATACTATTAATCAGTTGTTACAAATAAAAAAAGAAGAAAATTCTTCCACATTATTTAAAAACTGATACATAAATCTGCAGTGTAGAATATTCTCAGCTCTATTTGTTTAACAAATATCTAAATCTTTAAATATAGTTCTTTAACCATTTATTTTAACTACTTGAATTAATTGTCATATCTTCAACAGTTTGTAGGTTTAGCAAGAATGAAAGGGTAGAGCCAGAATCAAAAATTCAACGCCATAGCCGGGATTTGAACCATGGATCTTCTGGTCTCCGTCCAGCCGCTCTAAACCACTGAGCTACTACGGCCAACGTTCCAGCATGACATTAAATTCTCCAACTGACTCGTGTTTTTCCCGGTAAACCACTAGGAGTTCTCATAAACACATGAGACAACTACCTTAATGGCGACTTACTATGCTGTAAGTACTTTAAGGCCTGGGCTTTATAGTTCGGACCATTATTAGGTACAATTAATGGGAATTAATTGTTCTTTCACACTAGCCGTGTGTAGGACGCACTATGAAAGGGTAGAGCAGGACTAAAAAATTCAATGCCTTACATTATAGTGAGTCGCTATTAAGGTAGTTGTCTCGTGTGTTTATGTGAACTCCTAGTGGTTTACCGGAAAAAAACACGAGTCATTTGGAGAATTTAATGTCAAGTTGGCACGTTGGCCATAGTAGCTCAATGGTTTAGAGCGGCTGGAGGAAGACCAGAAGATCGGTAGTTCAAATCTCGGCTATGGCATTGAATTTTTCAGTCTGGCTCTACCCTTTCATAGTGCGTCCTGCACACGGCTAGTGTTAAAAAACAATTAAATTCCTTTAGCAAAAATCATTAGCCAGTTTTTTAAAGTTAATTTTATCTGAGATTCTGCTGAAAATTTTAGCAAGTTTGATTACCAAATAATTTTAAGGCGCAAAAGTGGACGAAAAATGACAATCGAGTAATAAGATTTGAAGTAAATAAAAGCCATTTCGTGGCTCTTGAACACTTACTGGTGAAACTTTAAAAGGTATGGAAAAAAGCTATAGAATATTCCAGAGGCTAACACTTCAAAGTATTTAATTTCGAGCACAAAAACTGAGCTAATTATTTTATTTTGAGCAAATTTCGACTGTGGATACGCTTAGCATTACATATTTGGAAAACTAAAAATAAAATGGTTCTGAAAACAGACTTTATTGAAAATCTTCCATAAATTATGTTTTTAGTACACTTTTAATATCACTTGTTCAGAAATAACCTTAAACTCTGTGTTTAGGAATAATGATCTTTTGAAATGAACGTTTAAGTACCACAAGGTTACAGTTACTTGATTTAACGACTTAAAGTGCTTGGCTAAACTTTGTACTTTTGTCGGACTTTTTATTACATAAATTATATGTGTAAAACTATTTCTGATTTTGTTTAAATGTTATGAGTTTGTGTGTGGGAAATAAACAAATACTAATGCAAAGATAGATTCAGACTGAGTAATTCAATGCCATAGCCGAGATTTGATCCACGGATCTTCTGGTTGCCGTCCAGCCGCTCTAACCTTTGAGCTACTATGGCCAACGTGCCGACAGGACATTAAATTCTCCAACTGACTCGTGTTTTTCCCGGTAAACCACTTAGGAATTCTCATAAACACATGAGACAGCTACCTTAATGGCGACTTACAACGTGTAAGTACTTGAAGGTCAGATCCGTGGTTCAAATTCCGGCTATGGCGCTGAATTTGTAAGTCTAAATCTATCTTTGCATACCTTAGCCTACACAGGGCCAGTGTTAAAGAACAATTAATTTCCAACAAATACAAAGTTTGTTTGGAAAGTATAAATAGTTTCTCAAAATTATAAATTGTTGTCCATATAAAGTTGTTTTGGGATTTCTTTTAATGTTTCGTGTCCGGTCCATGCAAAATGCTGAATTTGAATACCAAGTATCTGGTATTTAATCAACTTTGTATTTTTAAGCTATGCTGTTCACATTTTCAAGCAAGCACGCACACATACAAGCGGGCTCACGACAGACACAAGGTCCATAAATGGACCTTGCTCTAAAAGGCTATTTATTTAGTTAATCTCTGAACGCGAATTTCCAGTGATATATAAGTATGGAATTTTTGGATGGAATGTAATAACCTTTATACCTGCTATGTAATAAACTCTGTATGCTCTCACATTATCTTTTGCTCTCGCTTTTGTACAGCCTCTTCTCAAAATATATTTTTTTATTCATATTATCTGAGATAAACGTTTTTAGAAATAGCTTTACTACATATTTCCTTATAGGTACAATAGGAAAAGAGAAACACAGATAGTAAAATTTTACAGATAGTAAAATAGTTTAAGAGATGATCGCTAGGTGATGGTTTTGAAATTGTATTCTGTTTGTATGGCTTAGGCATAAAAAGATATGACATGTGAATTTACATGACATTCCCTAATTCCTGTTGTCAGGCTATATTTAGAAACGCTTATTTTTCTATCCAATTCGTATTAATCTAGATAGACGTTCTAGAAATGGTTTTACCATATATGTATATCCTAATAGCTATAATGGGAATAGGAGAATGCAGTAGGCTTAAGACATAGACAGTTTTTAAATTGCTGGCCTTTATGTGTGGGCTTTGATGTTACATTTCCATTATATGGCCATGACAAAAAAGGTGGCAGACATGAACAAAGACTGTTATGCTGTTAATAAAATAATAATAAAAAAAAAACCAGACACAGACATACCTACCTTTCCCCCAATGCTATTAGAATTAGGAAACTCAAAACATGAACCTGGATGAGTACAGCACTTATCTAATAGTAGAGTAAATCATTAAACAAATTATCATATCAAAATTTAAATGGAACATTAGTAATAGTAAAATTGAAGGAGGAGGAAATCAAAATCTTATATTATTTATTCGGGAGAAAGGCTATATCAGGAGCTCCAAGTATTAAAGAAAATAATCAATTACCAAATCCATCAATTATAATTAGTATTACTATAAAAAATTATAATGAATGCATGAGCATTACATAGATATGAATAATTATCTTAGGTCATGAAGTATTTGTCTTTATGTTTTATTTGATTTTTTCTTGAATATTGTTTTCTTAATAAGTTTTCCTAGTTAATTTTTAAAGTTTTGTTGATAATTTCTGTGTTAACTATATTGATATCAGGACCAGGAGCTAATTTTGAATATATTAAAAAGTATTGTTTTATAAACTTTAAGAATATTAGGTTTAATAATAAGAATTGTATTTTTAGAAACGCATTTTGAAGTGCATTGTGTAAATAATTTGTGCGATAAAGTATACTTTTGTATTGGAAAATAGTAAGAACATTAAATGGCTTAAAAATGGCAGACACATTGTACAGAGACATTTAACGGACGAAATGTTTAGAAAAAAATTCCATCAAAATAGCTGTTGTTCTAACAGAATAACATTTGACTGAGATGGGATTTTAATGTCGTGTATTTTCTTTTGTACCAGAATTAGAATTCACACTATTTGGTTTATCCAAAATAGCTAAATGGCAGTTTATCCCACCATTACTTTTAGCTTAAACATGGCCAGCATAAAAGAAAAATTAAACAATGAGCACAGTTACAAAAAATATATAGTTTTATGAGACAAATTAAAAAAAACTCTAAATAAATGTTTAGGTTGTGTTACTATTAAGTTATAGAGTGATGAAAAAAGTGTTACAGCTTTAAGTAAAAGTGTATATGACATTTCATGCACAATCAATAAGCAAATAAAATTATCTGCAAATGTTTAAATAATCTATCTCCAGGGGCTTGAAGTAGAAATGCAGGATGTTCCTGGAGCACACAAAAATGACATAGAGGCGAATTTCCTACCACAAGTTACGTCGATCAATACAGTAATTACGATGATTTAAGAAACGCGCTACCACTGATTACAGGTCATTGTATCTATGACAATTATAAGATCCACAATTTTCTTCTCGTCGCTTTAATTTGTTACCATATATCCATTACATAAAACATATACTACACACGGCAATTTAACGACCTATGTCAAACCATTGCTAAAATGTAACATTTTTATTAATATTTAATCATTTTCTAATGGTGATATGAAATTTTTCTTGGACTCTAAGTTTATCGTATCACTCCCAAATGTTTAAATTGAGCTAAATATACCATAAAGAAAATACTGTCTTAATTTTAATTTGTATTAAGATAAATATACTTAAAATCATAGTTTATAACATATTAACTGGAAATGTTCAAAATGGCCTCAAGATACACGAATTTAAAATGATAGTGCAGTAGAAAATGTATTAAATTATAGCTGAAATTATTTTATATAAATTACACAGAAAAAGTTGATAAATGCAATATGATGTAGGTATACACCGCTTTTTCTCTTCCTAAACTAATTTAAATTAAAAAATGTCTGCAAATAAATTCTTTATGTTTTCACAGCGGGCTTAAATTAAATCTTTTTGGGTCGGCCTATGAGTCTAACGACTATTTCACTTAACCACTACAGCAATTGATGAAATATAAATAAAAATTAATATCTTGTTAATTTATCTTATATAATTTAATATCTTATCAGTTTTATGAGCACTATTTTTTATTTTAAATACACAGTGAAAAAATTCAAAGCAATTAATAAGAAAAAGCACTCTTTTTGCGTATGTGCTTTGTCTTAAATACAGTTGAAATTTTAAAACAGAAGAAGTGTGATACTATTTACAAGCAAAAGCTTCCGGGAGGAAAAAAGTAAACAAAGGTTTAATAGCTCGAAATAAACTTACGTTAATATTTGTTGGGTCACAGTGATTTCAAGTTAAAATGTTGTGAAGTAAGAAACGCTGATGTGAGTTACCTTTAAGTCCGGTTGACCCGACGCAACAGGTGTGAGAATGAAGCTCCTTTAGCTAACCCGATCGACCTCGTCCCTTCTAGCTACTCAATCCGCAGTCGACTCCGCCCTTTCATATATAGCGCCGCGACGCCTCATGACGTCACCGTTATCGCGTGGTGGTTGTCAGTGCGCGGGCGGTTGGTGCTACAGTAGCTGGAGGTGGTTTTCTCTGTCTTCCCCATTCCAATTTCTGTTGTCGCTGTTCGGTGTGTTCGGCCTCAAAACTTCAGTTTCAACCAGTTTTGAGTTAAACATTGTTGCTTAGATTGACCTAAACAAATGACAACTACGTACTTAAAATTAGAGATATGTTCACGAAACCTGTTATCCATAACGACTAACATTTTCACAAAATAATGGACCTTTTTAAAAATGTTTATTTCAGAGTTACCTGAAATTATTTTCATTATCCTGCACGCTTTTTGCTCGCAGTAGTTATTAAAGAAACCTGGGACTGAATTTACCAATTCATGTAATTTGGAAGTTAATTGTTTAAAATTCGTTTTTTATGAGAAAGATAATTGGAGCAAACTCTTCTTCTATTTTTTTTTTCATTTACGCCTCACTTTAACTGCAATATTACCCCCAAAACATATATATTGCAATGTTAATTCGCATACTGTTTTGTTCTTCGTGTTTTACACATTAGTTCACACACATATTCACATTCTCAATCACGCTTCCTGTCTCGGGAAGATATGAAATAATATAGGTTACAAAAACATTTCCATTCCTCAGGCGGGAATCGAGCCCAGGACTCTTCGTATAGCAAACAGATTTTCAATTTAATATAACTGTTTTTTTTTTTCGAAAGCAATTGATCGGATGATACTAACTGATGTTTTAAACATTATGAATCAAATGAAGCTAATTAAAAGTATGATGGAGTTCATATGATGTACAACCATGAACAAACAAATCAAATTACCAAAGTATAAATAGAACATTAACTGATGATATTCTTGGAATGCAGGGGTGCCTCCGTGTCATGGCACTGCGTTAAAAAGAGGTTGACATATTATTTTATATTATTTTCATACTCCTAATGCAGTCATACTATTGTTCAAAACAAGGAACAATAATTATTTTTTTTTTGTGTTTTTGAACAAAAAGGAACGTTTTGCCTTGCCTTTTTATCTTTTAAATAGAACTATAAGCCTTATTTAAATATTCCGTGTTTTTTGTGCGAATGTTGTTGTTTTCAAATGCTAGGCCTTGGCAATGAGTCATTAGTTCTCTTGCTCTCCAATATTTCTGTGTAGTGGATCCGGCAGGTAGGGCTTCACAGGTTAAAATATGTTCTTCAGTCATTTCCTCTTCTTTGTTGCACAGAGGATAATTTGGACTTATATAAATTCCTATTCTGTGTAAGTGTTTGGCCAAATAATCATGTTTCGTAAGTAATCTAAAATTTGCTACTGCAGCTTAACGTGGGATTTCTGGAATAATTTCTGGATTTTTAATTAATATGTTCCTTTTTTATCTTTGGCTTTGTTAAAAATTGATTGGTTTTCTTTGTTTTTATATTTTCTTTTGATTAATCTTTTTATGGATGTAGAGGGTAAGTTTTTACTTTTGTTCTGAATTGAATTTGCACCTTTTTGGCAAGAAAATCAGCTGATTCATTTCCAGCAATTCCACAATGTGCAGGTATCCACTGTAATATAATCCTTTTCTGTAGTTTTTGAAGTTGTTGGATCATTTTGTGACATTCTTTAATTTGGATTTACCTCATTTTATATGAAATTATTGCACTTAGTGCTGCTTTAGAATCAGAAAGTATGAGAGCATTTTTGAATTTATCCATTCTGTATAGAAGGTGTTGGAGTGAAACATGAATAACCGTTACTTCTGCATCAAAATTTGTTGTGTGGTATCCTGCTGGCTGATAGAATGAGAACAGTGCACACTTAATTCCTGCTCCTGAGTTGTTGTCCAAGTTAGATCCATCTGTGTAGATATGTAACCATTCTTCAGGTGGGTATTTATTGTTCACAGTTTCTAATGCTAGTGCTTTCAGTACAGGTTTGCAAGTTTCAGATTTTGTAACTATTTGTTCTAAATCTAATTGAATATTAATTGGTTCAAAAGTTAGTGGGTTTCTTTGATTAACTTTTTTTTTTTGCTTTAGAATTAGGAAGATTCAGATCTGTTTTTAATAATTCCGTAACTTTGTGTAGGAAACTTGTTTGTGTTTTCATCTTGATTGGTTGTAGTAATCTTTTCTCCCATTTTGTTGTTTTTAGCCGCAACATTTTTACATGTTGTATTAGTGCCTGCTCCTCTAAAGTTAGATGTATTGGATAGTTCCGAGTTAAGGCCTTAAAGTTGCCGTGATTGGAGTTGCTGCACCAGTTATCAGTCGCAGGGCCTGATTTTGGCATAGTTCTAGGTGATTTATGTTAGAACTGTTTGCTGTAATTATTACCTCTGCATTATAAAGAAGTATTGACTTGATGAATGTTTTGTATGTGGTGTTCAGTGTCTCCCGATTACTGCCCCACTTGACTCCAGCTAATCTTTTCAAAATTGAAAATTGAAAAATTTTAATTTAAAATTTAAAATTTTTTTGTTGATCTTTTGTGCGAATGTAAAAACAGGGAACAAAGCGGAAGGAGAAATTATGGACGAGTGGCTTCAGTAATATGGTTTTAGAAGCTCTTAGTAAAAAGAGAACTTTCATTAGAGTAAACTCAAACTAAGAACTGCAAATAAATTGTAGTGATGAGTATTTAAAACGTAATGCAGCACCTTGTTCTCAACTCGAAAAAGAAAGTCATATGATTGATTAAAGTATATTATGTTACTTTAAGTTAAATATTCCTTGAGTTGAACCGTTGTTGGGTTATCGTGATTTGAGTTGTTCCTTGTGTAATATAAAGGTAATGTATTGATTAATGTAACGGCAGCTTAGTTGAATGTCTGAATGGATTCACCAGAATCAGAACGGAAGGGATAATACGAGAATAGCACGACAGCCCAAACACCAAATGTATACATTATTACAAGCTCAGAAAACGCAAAAATAAATGTAGTGAAAATATATTTGTTGAACAATTTATAATTACGTACGTATAGCTAGGCACCTTTTAAAACTTCCCCTTCATTGTTTGTTTGTTTTTTCTTTCTACATGCTTTAAGTGAAGCTATAGACTTCGATAAATATCAAATTTAATATTTAAATTGAGTATATTAAAGATGTGACACAAAGATTTTCAAGGAAATTCTCCCAACTCGAACCACTCTTTATTTTTGGAAATTTATACTTGAGTCAAAAATAGCTATTAACAACTTTGACTGAAGTACCACAAGTTTAAAAAGTTTATGACAAATAAAATTTAAATCTTGAATTTTCTGGATATAGTTTACACAAAAAAAACCTTCACTTGAAAAACAAATGTTGCTATATCTCTGTATAACTGGTAAACGCTAAAAATATATAAAGACATAGCACACAAAAGATATAGATTTCTTTAATACATACTCAAATACATCTTTAATTGTATCAGTCATTTTCGTTGTTATTTGTCTGAAGCTTTTAACACTTGCTATATTTTTAAAATTTTGTCGATATTCAGTTGTTTCTTGTGTTATACATAGAGTATGGGAATTTGAAGGCCAGCATTTAACAACTCGCATTTGAAGTATGATTATACAAGGGACGGCTGATAAGTCGCGTGCCTCACATAGAGATAGCGCCACTGTGTCAATTTGACGGATATTATCAAATAATTTAACCTTAAACTAGTTTGCATCCATAGTTACAGGTTAATGACTTGTTTAGTTTTTGAATGACAGCATTTTAAACAAGACAAGTGTAGAGGTTTACGTAAATGGAGGATTTGGAAAAACGAGTAGTGATTAGATACTTCCATTTGAAAGCCTTAACGCTTAAAGAAATCAAGGAGGAAATGGACAGTACACTGAAATACTCTGCCTCTTTATATATGGGTTGCAGAATTTAAAATAGGACATACGAGCACTAATGATGAGCCCCGCTCTAGAGGCTCTGCGGAAGTCACAACTCCAGAGATCATTGAAAAAATTCATCGTTTAGTACTGGAGGACCGGGGATTAAAGTTGTTTGAGATAGCAGAGGCTGTAAACATATCAAAACAACGTGCAGGTAATATTTTAATAAATGTTTTTTTCTTTAACAGGTTCTGTACAAGATGGAAGTCGCGTTTGTTTGACACCTGATCAAAAGTGGCAAAGAAAAACTGTTTCTGTTATGATTTTGGAGCTCTACCTAAAAATCCCAGTGAATTTTTGAGACATCTGAGTACCAGGGATGAAACTTGGAAACTTCACTACACTCCAGAAAGTAAATCCCAGTCAAAACGGTGGATTGCATCAGGTGAACAAACTTAAAAAAAATCGCAAAGTCAATTTTGTTAGTTGCCAAGGTTATGGCGAGTGTTTTCTGGGATGCAGAGGAATTATTTTTATTGAATACTTGGAAAAGGGTAAAAATATCACCCGTGACTACTACGCAAGCTTACTGTAACGTTCGAATGATGAGGTGAAAAGATAAAGACTTCATTTGAAAGGAAAAAACAATTTTGTTTGTTCACGACAATGCTCCGGTCCATCGTTCAGTCATTCCAATGGGAAAAATGTGCGAATTAATGTTCAAATTGCTTGAAAATCCACCCTGTTCTCCAGATCTAGCACCCAGTGACTACCATCTGATCCCAAACCTCAAAAAATTATTGGAGGACGAAGATTTCACAGCAAAGAGGTTACTGTTGCGGTAAACAACTATTTTGAGGACCATGATAAATTGCAATACAGAGATGGTTTAATTAAATTAGAAAACCTACATGACAAATGTATTAGCCTTCCTGGAGATTATGTTGAGAAATAAAGAAAAAGATATAATTTAGTTTTTATTTTGAGGCCCGGGACTTATCAGCCGACCCTCGCAGATAAATTCGATGTCATATATCCTCTTGTCCCTACAAGAAAATATTTAATTACTTTATTTCTGCAAAGGTTTAAAAAGGATTTGATATTAATGTTTCAAGAAAACGGTTATCCACTTTTACTTTAATAACACTGGGCAAATAAAAATAATTTTTGAGTGTTTCGAGCACTTCATGAGGCAATTCCTACTAATTTTGGGTTGAGAAAAACAAATATGACAATGAAAAACTTTTATTAGCTCTAGTTTCTTTGATATACACAAGGGGGAAGTATTACATTTTAACTGATTGAGAGAAAAGGATACATATTAACTACATACATGCTAACAACAATGAAAGTGTATTTGACTTTTTAAACTGGTAATTACATGCTAAGAGTTCTAAATTGCTGGAAAAATACTTCGCAGATAGTCGTGTCTGAAGAGAATCATGTGGTGGCCTATTGACTTCGTCGTCTTTTAGCTTGCCTCTTGTGATGGAGTTCCGCAGAATCCCTATACAAAGACCAACAGTAATCTGCAAGCATTACTTCATTCCAACGGCTCTGATATCTTTCTTCCATAACAGAAATGTCCTGATGGAATCTCTCCCCATGTTCATCACTAACAGCTCCACGACTAGGAGGGAAAAAGTCTAGGTGGGAGTGGAGGAAATGGATCTTAAGGGACATGTTGCATCCAAGGTTACGGTATTTTTGCAGGAGCACTGTCACCAAATGCTTGTAGTTTTCATCTACGGTATTTTGACAGGTGTGCCAACTCCCCTAAAAATTCTACAAAATTTAAAATCTTCACTCTAAAAAATGATATGTCACTTTATCTTCAAAACAAAAGCTAATCTATCATTTTATGGTGATTTTTGAAATCAGCAGATGGAAATACATGTATATTCACTATTTTTAAGCCCGATACATTTTCATTGTTGCCCAGTGTAATTATTCTCGCTGTCACTTCACTAAGTTTACGCTGTCATTTCATTAAGGTGTTCTAGTTCAATTTTAACTGTGACTTCTGGAACTGTGACGTAGTGGTATAATGAAATAGAAACGAAGGAGCTTCATCTCAATTCCGAAGCTGGGAGTCGAACCCAAGATTTTCTTAACTCCCTGAGTAGTAGCACTCACTGTATTCCATAACTTCTTCACAACCTCGCTCACTGTGATTTTTCACGAGTTTTAGAAGGTTCGAGGCGTGGGAAGAAGGCAAAAATCCAGAAAATACTGCTTTATCGAAGGTGCTTCTGGTGTTTACACTGGAGCAGAGCACTATTGGGTCTTCAACTGCGGTCAACTTTCTTATAAGTTTGGGTCCTAACGGAAGCTTTACAATATTATACCTTTCTTCAGGTAGTGCTTTTTGTATCCATGTTGTGTTATACAAGACATATATTGAACAATCACACACGTTGGTTAAACACGACATGAGGAAACAACATTCATTTTTTTTTGAATGACGAAGGAATGATTAAAAAAATTGTAAAATATAGTTATGTTTTGCGAAAAAAAGAAAGTTAAAAAGAAAGAGAAACCGAAGACTCAAGTATTTTGCTTTTTATGGTGCAATTCTATTGGGAGAAACGTGATCATGCAGCATGGAATACTTCTAAAATTTTGAACAGTTTATTCTGAGGTTTCATTAGTAGGAAGTCTGTGCTTCTCTTATATAGTTCAAACAGTTACAGAGTTTGTTCAGAATGAAGAAGATATCAGACTGTTTACATAACATTCAAGACAAAATTACGTTTTTCTTGTCAGTATGTCATTTTTAAGTGAAAGTCTTAGCAATGAAATTATGGATAATGCAGGGTAGGATTTACGGAGGGGATTCGGCACGTCAAAGAGACAGATATTCTGACCTACGCCCAAGTGGGGGTACCCCAAGAGGAAGGATGAGGCGAAAGGATACAGAGGGTTGCCGACCCCAAGGAGATGGCAGATGGCATTGAGCATTTCATTGTGGTCTACTCGAATGTCCGAAGACTCCGGCCTCTAAAAACCCGGGAGCCATAGAAAACTCCGGGGATATTTCCATGGGGCAATACCTGGAGTCTAAAAAGCCCCCCCTCGACAACAACGTCAAGACGTGTGGAAGTGGATACGCCACTTACGCGCGTCAACCCCGCAGGGAAGATTACCGAATAACCTCGGTGGGGCCACCTGGTGATCTAGCACATGCACTATTAGCTCTGCAGCGACGGAATGCAGGTACTGACAGGCTGTTAACAGCCAGAAGGTTTTTGCTGCGTATCCACCCAGGTTTTGGGTTTAACCGCAGGTTGAAATTTTTGGTGAAGCAGGATGGAGTGGGATTATTTTGTTGAGAAAGTGTTACAAGGTAACTTTTTCTTGCTCCTCTGGTTTTGTACAAGATGCAATACCATTTTCTTTTCTTTACACCCTGGTGTTTATTGGATTAGAATGGGCTCTGCAGGCTAGTGCCGGGGACTTCTTAGGCAACCCTCTGCCGCCCGTCCTGGCCGTCTCGGTAGCGTAGATGGAAGCGCGTTTGCCTCACGTTCAAGAGGTCCCGAGTTGGAATCTTGGTCAGGGTGAGTTAGCTGGATAAGGTTTTTATCCGGGGTTTTCCCATAACCTTAAAGACGAATGTCGGGTAACTCTAATCTCTATGGATCCCGGGCTCATTTAAGCATCATTTCACCCATTTCATTCATCATCCGATATGACTTGATGTTGGAGGACGTAAATTAAAAAAAACCTCTGTCCTCTCCGGGCGGCTGAAGCCTGGCCGGAGGTACCCGATCTCTCGCAGGTGTTGGGAACACACTGCCCCCCGAGTCCAACCCAATCCGAACCACTCTTATTCGGGTATTGAACATTTTAATATTTTTATATTTTTTATATTTTATATTCTGCATTTATTATGTCTTGGCCTCTAGATGCTATACCAAGACACAGTATTACAATTTTATATTTACTCAAACATAATAATTGATATTTACATACATTTTGCAGAAAAGCTAACCTACACTAGCCTATCTAATCTAATTGCTACAATTGTAGCTTACAATTTTCACAATCTAAACTACTTCTACTTTGCTATCCCTAATAAATCATCTATCCTTTTGTTCTTGTTTTGATGCTGTCTTATTCTTCTATTGCTTCAAATCTTTCTGTTGAATCCAAGATTGTCCTCTTCTATTAATCCTTCAACTAGGTGAACAGTACAATCAGCATCCCATCTGCCGTGGTCCTTTACGCTAAGGACCCCGGAGATCGGAGACCGCCATGCTAGAGTTTGGAAACTCCCGGCAGATTAGCACAACCGGCATCTCACCCACTCAAAACGGCCCACTAAGCCTGCTGAAGACCGACGCTCGTCCTATCGTAGGAGGAAGGTGTTTACCAGGAGCATATCATTTTGCCATGCAACGCCGAGACTAACGCCGACTTCTACTCTGAAAGAGTTCACCAGATGAGAGAAAATGTGAAATGATAATGGAGATGAAATGGTGGGACACAGGAAATTCGAGGGATGTAATTAGTCTATCCAGCAGTCGCTGGTGACCGCAAAACCCCCGAGAAAACCCATGGTTGGTAGACTGGGCACGAGAAGCGAGCCCGGACCTCCCGAAAGCGGGCTACGGACGTAACTGCTGAGCCATCCCGCTCGGTGGAATTATGGAAGACGCAGCATTACATTTTAGGTTTGGTATTTATCCAAATTTTCGCTTTACATTTGTGTTGTTGATACATGCACATATGCGCTACACAGCGTAAAAGCACACACGCATACAAGCACAAAGAAACACACCTAGACACTCCAACAAGGACACCCATCTGCATACACACATTGAAGCACACACGTAATCTACGAATCTACATATATCTAAAAATTAGTTATCGGTTTCTGAAAAGAAATTGTTCTATTGCTTAATTTAGTTTTCAATAACATATCAATATCTAGATTTTAGAAAGAACATAACATTTAATCTACCTGACATAGGTATGTGGTGCTCGGAATAACGATATAATGTAAGATTATAATCAGCTCATATAATATTATAGAACCTTAACTTAGAAGCTAATGTCACAATAGTCAATTTGGCTACGTCTCCTCTAATTCTGAATTACCATTTCAAAAAATAAAAGAATCCTTAGACCGCAAAAATTATTACAACGTGTGAGATTATTTTAGATAGACCCTTGAGAGGTTAGGAGTTGTTCACGAGAGCTAAGCAGGACGAGCTATGATGAAACTCATAACTAGGGAACGAATTTTTGAGCAAATACATATTTTTATGTAATTAAATATTTTACAATTTTAATAGTACATATCTTATGCACTTTGTGTGTGCAAACAACTGAGCAAAGAAGCCTTCGGTTTAATTCTGTAACCTTAGATTACGTGTTGTCAAGAGCTCGCTACAATATAAACATACACGGAATTGGCAGGAAGGAGATTGCGATGTCAGAGTATTGCACAATGTTTAGACATGGCTTATGACGTAATGTTGCGCAGTAGTTTATGGTCGAGTCCATTTGTTTATTTGTAAGAAAAATGGGTGTCCGGTTAGTCATCTGTCATCTAGCCCACTAATCTCTGTTTCATATAACCTTGCCCCGCTGACTTGTATCACTCCGCGTGCAACTACCTTCCCCCTCACCCTAATTGGCTAATGCTTTCGCGCCATAGGCCATACGCGGTGCCTTCCCGTCATATTTAAAACTGCAGTTAACGTCATAATAATTGCCAGGAAGATAGATAAAATCATACAAATAAGAATATGAAGGCATGCTGAAGTTTATAATGAAACTGAGCAAGTTGAAACTAAATGAATTAGCAATGAAACTGAAACAAGTTTATAATTAAAGGCCTTCGGCCTTTTCCACTGGGATTTTTAAAACCAGCACACATACCTTGCAAAAATGCTTGTCTTTCAGTCTTAAAAGTCGTGTCACGCCATACTTGTCGTGCGTCCTTCACTCACCCAAGTCTCGTCAAGGTAGTATATTTTACGACTTGTATCCCGGTACAGTCTGATTGTCCTTAAATAACGTCTTCGCCACACAGCAATATCGCCCCTGGAGTGGTAAGTTTTCCTGATGTCTCAATTTCATGTCGCGATGTTCCTACAAACCTAACACACCTGTAAGTTCAGAGCACAACTGTTCGACTTCTCTCACTGACAAAGACGGATTCTTCTCTGTGAGTGCATTAAACACAATTCTTTTTTCGCCGCTTTGTAAAGGTTTTCTCTTGCGATACTTCAGCGAAAAACTGGCGGTAGACTCTGCCATTATACATATAAGTACAAGCGCAATAAACGATCAATAAAATAATTTAGCTCTCGCACTCGGCACAACATACCTTCGAATGACGATATATGACCAATCCAGTTGAAAACAAGGTCAGTGATAAAAGTCATATAAACAAATATGTCGTCACTACCGCTAAATCACGTGCTATCCTGTCATGTGCTTGAGAGCTAAGGAACCTCCTCTTTACTTCGTTTAAGAATTAACATGCATTTCAGATAAATTAACTCTGATGTGTAATATATTTTATTAAAACAGTTAGAAAAATATAAATTTGACAATTCTCCTCCAACATATAAAGATATATCACCATGTTAAATAACGAACTAATTTTTACCGCACTACAGTCTATACTACAACAGCAGCCAATGAGAGGTGATAAGGTCACGTGACCGTTTAGAGATACGGGGTAAGTTTATCTGAAACAAGGATTAGGTTAGATTATGTGTTGTCAACAGCTCATTACAATATAAACACATACACGAAACACTTAGGTAAAATATTTCGATGTCAGAATATTGTACAATGTACTTGAACTCAACACGACTAGTAAAGGTTGCTCGTTAGTTCTTGCCTAATGAACTTCAGCGGAAATCCAGTGAGCTAGCCTACCCTTAATAAACAGGTTAGTAAATAGTTTATGTTACGATAACAAACTGTCATTCTTGCCTCTGTACCTGTTTCGAGTTATTATATGCGTTAAAGAGTTGTCAAATAAATTAAAAAATTGGAAAAATTCTATATTGTCTGCCTAATTAATCTTTTTATGATAAAGACCAGTACCTGCACACATATTCGTATCATCAGTGCTAAGGCAAGCTTATCTACGAAGGTGAATCTATTCTCGGAGGTGGATTGGCCGTACGGATGTATTTGCTGAACCCTTCGTTCATAGGATCTCATAGCATTATATATGTTTTTTTCCTATGGGGAGATTTAAAAGTAGAACTAATGTCCTGCAACAGGCCAAGGACCATTGTGGGTTTCTGTAGACAATTTACTGCTGCTTATAGTGTGACAACAAAGAATCTTTGGCGAATGTACTACTATTCCACAGCAAGGGAAATGAAATAGTTCGTTTGTGAACCCCATCAATTGCCATATCAGCGCCACCTGTGTGCTGGAATTTCATCACTCAGGAGTTCTTTTATGTACCAACAAAGCTACCGACCTGGTCTATAGCTTTTGAGTACACTTAAATGCTATATGCTTGAGTAGACTTTCAAACGAAATTGAGGGGTAACGAAAGAACGACAGTATCGAGGCCAATGTTACACATACTAATGATTACTAACTAAAATTTCAAATAAAAAACAGAACAGTTGAGCAAAACTGAATCACATGAGTAGTTATAGTAGATTATATTACTAATTTTGTAAATAATGTTAAAATTTATGGTTTGAGCATGATTTAGCTCCTTCGTTTCTATGTTCGTTGTGCTAAAGCATAGTTCTTAACAAAAACAAAAACAACAACAGCAATAATAATAATAATAATAATAATAATAATAATAATAATAATAATAATAATAATAATAATAATAATAATAATAATAATAATAATAATAATAATAATAATAATAATAATAATAATAATAATAATAATAATAATAATAATAATAATAATAATAATAATAATAATAATAATAATAATAATAATAATAATAATAATAATAATAATAATAATAATAATAATAATAATAATAATAATAATAATAATAATAATAATAATAATAATAATAATAATAATAATAATAATAATAATAATAATAATAATAATAATAATAATAATAATAATAATAATAATAATAATAATAATAATAATAATAATAATAATAATAATAATAATAATAATAATAATAATAATAATAATAATAATAATAATAATAATAATAATAATAATAATAATAATGCAGTAGTAAAGTACGAAAAAAATAAAATTATGTTTTATTGCGCAGTTTACTGTAAACTCCATTTTTAATTTTTGTTATACGTATATACAATCAATATTTCAGATTTGCCAGCGAAAGATAGAGAGGAAAATACTGCATATAACAAACAATACGAGACAGGATATGAACGGAGCTTATAAGAAAAAAGAAGGGTATAACTTAGCTGTACGGGCGGAAGAGCTGAAATGGAGATGCCAAGGACAAGTCATCAGAATGAACCCCGGCTGATGGACCAGAGGAACAATATGGGATCCAAGAATAGGACTAAGATCTATAGGGAGACCGACGACACGGTGGGCAGACGACTTTAGGAGGACAGCAGGAACACTATGGACGAGACAAACTAAGGACAGACAAACGTGGAGAAAACTGGAAAGTGGAAAGTGCAGCTACTCACAAATACACCACCTCTTAGTTTGCTACAGAAGTGTCTGTGTTAGTGTTAGTGTCAGTGTTAAGTTGAAGTGCAGTTCAAGGACAAATAGGATCAATGTCAAATACAAAAATCAATCTACGCAAGACAAAACCTAAGATGATAGATCACGAAATTTAGAGTTCAAATTATAGAAAAATTACAGATCCACCATTTTAAGCTCAGTGGAACATAAGCTATAGAACATAGATCTAAGTACACTGTGTATAGGATATAGAACATTAATAGTCATCATAGTGGATAAGGAGGTACCAACAAGCAAGCATGAGGCTCTTAGGAGTTGCTAACCCAATGAACTCATAGCAGCAACTCCCTGCAGTAGCAGGAGAACTTTGCCCTTTAGGGATGGATAGGCTATTTATTTATAAGTAAAACAAATTATTTGCGCTGCTTTATGTACCACATTGATTAAATTCGAGGGAAATATTGCTCCTTCTAAGGAGCACTATTTGAGGAATACACACATAACATTGTATCTAAAAGAGACAAGACTCGTAAATTATTAAAATTTGTACCACCCTGTAACCCATACAAGATGTAACATTAGCTGCATGTCATGCGCAATTATGAGATGTAACAGCAAGTAGTGGATTCGTGAATACCATAAATATTTCATTTTACTACGTAATATTAGAAGATAATTTTAAGAAAAAATTCAGTTGTATTTTAAAAATATTTTAGTAATGTTATTCAAAACTAAAATACTTTCTTCTTCGGTTTTCTTTGGGAAAAGATAAATTCAAGAACAACCATAAGTTAAAATACTAAGGTTTGTGGTTAACAAGTTTCCTGAAAACACCACTTTCAATAAAGTAAGTGAGTAGAATTGTGTAATGACTGTCCAGTAGCTTAGGTAGCTCAGGTTCGGTGGAACACCGTTTAGACAGAACTAATCCATAATGCAACAGAGGATTAGGAAACCCTACGTCAGCGCCCACAGTGGTGGTGATTTTATGTTTAACATGGGCTTACCAACCCTTGCTGTTAGAGCCAGCTTAAGTATATCAGGGATGGCAAATCTACAATTAGCGGCAAGCTCTTTGGTTTAGGGAAAGGAAAGGACGAAGCATTTATCTCAATAGTTTTTCTTAGAAAGATGCACGTTATCAGCAGCAAAATATATATGTATATATATAAAGTAAAACAAAAGTAAAAAATTAGAAGTAAAGCTTTGTTATATTATCTTGGATACTCCTCAGTTTAAATCAAACAATAGTGAGGTGTCGACCAGGAAATGATGAAATAAGCTCGGTGTTCAAAGAACCAATAATCAATGGAAATGTCTTCTTGAAGAAAACCTTTAATCACTTTTAGTTCATTCACCTCCTTGATGTGGGAGTAGCATTTCCTTCTCACATTAAACAGGTCCAAAATTCGAAACTTGTTAGGACGAGTCACCTGGGTGAGGTATTGTTCGGAGATTTCCCCTTAACTCGTGAAATTTGAGTGCTTTACTTGTACACAGCGAAAGAAACATTGTGGATGCTGTTTATAAGCAGTGATGTCATTAGATACAATCAATATTAATCGCTTTATATGCATGTTTTATTAATTTCGTGTTATTGGAATGACAATTGCGGGCAATAATAATGAGCGTAGTAATTACACACTTGTTACTTAATAATAAGCTAAATTTGATTATACATTACAGCTACATTCTTTTGGAACCATTAAACCACAGCGTTACTTTAAACGGACAATTTCAGGATATTTCTCTTATAGAGGTCAAAATAATTTCCGATTATTGTCTCTGTGCAGTTTTGACGCTAGTGGTCTGCTCTCCGCAATAATAAACTTAGATCTGTGAAAGAACTTCCGATTCCCTGGGTTACCTCCTGTCGTTCATCTCCTCGTGAGGAGGTGAGTTTTGCTCGGTTACGTATTGGGTACTGCTTTTTTACTCATAATTTGTTATTTAGAAAGGAGTCTGCTCCAGTCTGTCCGTTTGGGCAGCCGGAAACCTCTTAGAAGATGTCAAACGGCTCTAACGGCAGAAGATCTAGAAGCTCAATGGCTGAAGAGGCGGAGAAGACATCTTCGGCGCTACTGTCCTGTAGTTAGGTATTGGGTTACCATGGGCTAAAGAAAGACAACCTTGATTAAAAATTACCGGAAGTCATGAGCCGTGAAAAGGCAAACCCTTCATATGACTTACCCATCTACGGGCTGGTAACCCGTAATGTGGAAATTTACTTACTCAAAACCTTCGAAGAAATCAGCCGGACGGATTTAATGGAAGACGACCCCAGCGAGTAAAGCGCTGGACATTTTTGGTATGAATGATAGGTTAAAAGATCTCAAACAAAAATGGAAGGAACATATTGAAAGAATGCCAGATAATAGACTCACAAAACAAATATTACAGTATCATCCTAAAGGTATGAGATCGGTGGGCAGACCCAGGAAACGATAGCTGGAGGACCTCGAAGGCGGAACAGGCATTTGATTGCCTATGCCATGAAGTGAAGAATAAGAATAAGAAGCGTTATCTGTCCGACACGTGCTGCTAGAGTGTTTTTACCTAGGACACCTTCGGACGTCTCTGCAGCTGCCGGACAGCTTTGCAGAAATGCCAGGGGATGATAACAGAGTAGTGGAGAAGGTTCTTAGGTTCTTTTCTAGGTTAGAGTTTAGAATTTAGCGAAGAGTATTTTTTATAGTTTGGATTTGTATTTCTTTTTATTTTATTTTTGTTTTTTGTTATGTACATGTATCTTTTGTAAGTGTATTTACATTTGTATATAGTTTTAGAACAATTTATGTCTGGCTTTTGCCATGACTAATTTTTTAAAGGGCGCTGATAACCTCTGCAGTTGAGCGCCCTTATATACATATCATCATATCATCAGAGCGGGTTATGAACCCACAGTTTGCGGTTTACCAACGCTGCTAGTAACCGTTAAGCAGGAAGGCGTGCCTGGCGATGAAGTGGGATAATTTCCATGGAAGGGCAAACAAGGGGACAATACGGATTTATAAACCACAGGAAAGAAGTAATCATCCCATACACAGAATGTTTGTTTCATTCATTACTACTTCCAGTATTTTCTAAAACGTGCTTTTACTCTGTTAAAATATAAATGTCTAGTTTGGAATCAAAGGGACCTAGGAAACAATGCGACGGCAAGACTGAAACTAGCTAATTGCTCCCAAAACCAAATTCGGGTATATAATGAAAAAATTATTTGCCATAGTGCAATATGCATCATTTGTACATGCTAAATATACATACATATACATTGTGAGAATCCAACATGAGCTCACACAAATCATAATTGTTGCATACGTAAGAATAAAGTAAATTCTATTTTAAGCTCAACACATAAAATCATTTATATCGTTTAGCTCAATCACTCAAGCTTTTCACCTTACACTTGTCTGGCTAATACCTGCGGTGCCATAAAATATGTCTCATGAAATATAGATTATCAGCTGAACTATGAATAATAAATTGAACAAACCTCAACAAGATGCACTAAAATTTCAATGAAATATCGTATAACATGAAGGAACTTCCCAAACTACATATATAAATGCAATGACCCACTGGGAACAACATTACTGGTACCTATATGGTTCACAAATATATGTTACGGCTATAATTACGTAAAAAATAACTAAATATTACTATCAAATTATATTATGGTAGAAATGTCTAGGGACAAAACTAAATGCAGAAACCCTCAGAAACGCCACTGTCCAATTTTAAATAATCCGCTTACTAAGTTATACTAGAAAATCACAGAACTCAGAGATGCGCGCACTCAACTCTACTTTTCAGTCACTCGACCGAGAGCAAACATCACATAAAATAAGAACGCGCCACCGTCGATGACTACTAAAAATACAATCGTTAGGAGCACACTCAATGGCAACTACCGAAATTACTTGGAAAAGAATGAAAATAATCTCCATTAACACAAATGTCAGGAAAAGTTGTTTTGTTATTTGCAGAACAACTATTTACAGGATCTACGCATTGTTGAAGCCAAAACAGTCTTGTGGAATGAAAGCGTATATTTATTATTAATTTATTATCCAATTTTTTGATTCCTATTTTACCCAAGGGCATATTAGGAATATAGTTTACAAATTTATGAATATAATACAATTTACAAAAAACATAACAAATTCAATATCAAGCTGACAAACAGTAAACATCAAGATGAATAATTTAGCTTAAGAAATATTTTGTTTAAGAAAGCCATGAAATATTGATAAGTTTTGTAATTCATCAGAACATGTGTAAGTGGTTTTGAGAAAGTGTAACCTAAGGATTGAAGCAATTATTCAAGTTCGTATCTTTCAAAACAGAAAAACGGGCAATCAAATGAAATGTGAGGGACATCTTGAAGATGTTTTCCAAAAGTACAATCACATGTGGATTTGATTTTGAATCGAAATAAGTAAGCTGAAAATTTGCCATGTCCAGTTAAGAATTGAGTGAGAACATAGGATTAACGAATTTACATTTATGTCTGTCAGAAACTGTTGGGAAATATAAATCCTTAGTCAAAGCACCACAATCACATTTTAACCAGTATTCATTCTCGTCCTTGATGATAATCTACTTTAATATTTGCCTCACATAAGAAATAGGGCATAGAGTGTATGTCTCTGGAAGATCTGAAGTCGCAGCTCTCTTTGCAAGCTCATCTGCACGTTCATTTCCGGCAATACCTACGTGTCCTCTGACCCATTTAATACACAGATGAGTACTACATAATAACTGACTTCTTATTTCAGCTGCAATAGGACTGCTGTTTTTCGTATCTTTTAAAGCTGCAATTGCTGCTTGTGAGTCACTGTAAAGGCGAGCGGTACATTGTAAGTTGTTGCACCATTTTACTGCTTCAGAATTGCTAATAATTCAGCTTGAAAAACTGAACACTCCTGGGTAAGTCTGAACATGGAAGAATGGCATTCTATGGAGCGAAAGAATACTACAAACGCACATCCTACTTTAGCATTTTTACTAATCCCTTCAGCTATCCCAGAGCATGTTACAATATACACGTTTGGTTACAATATACAAGTGTATATTGTAACCAAACTAATTACTTCATATTTCTTGTTTTTAGATATTTGCAAAAGCTGTTGAGGAAAGGCTTCTACTGTGTGCCCACTGCAAGAAAGCAAGAGAGGAATAAAGGGGAGAGGGGTTTGAACTGTTTATCTGCCCATTTAGTGGATATGTTTACTAGGAAATGAGTGTGAGAGTGCATATGAGTCACGCATGTTGCCAGATCTAATGCTCGTTGCAGTGATAGGTATTATGTATGGTGAATTATGTGACAGCACTTGGGTATTTAAAACGAACCTAGCATCCTTGTCATACTCGGAAGGCGAGCATGTACACCGTCTGGACAGCAAAAATGATTACGTTAAACGTTCCTCTAGCTTGCCTTCTTGTGATGGGTAGACAGTAAGTAATGTGACTTTGTAGGTTCATGAAATTAAAAGTCCAAGTTGCAAACACTAAAAAATTGCTCTTTATTTCCGTAGAAACAGACTTTGGTCAACCCTTACAGTAGCGGAATTACGTCACATACACAATACAACTTGAAAGGTCATCGACCATAAACAAACTTCACACAGCTGTTCACGCACACGAGTCCAATTACCAACTGTTCTCCAGTGGCGGGCGATGGCTTCCTTTTATAGCTTACTCACTATTTCGGAAATTCGTGGAATGTTCTCAAACAATCAGGACGGCGTTAGAAGAAAGACGAACTCTCCAGAAATCCGTCTCCTTCCCTCCTACCGTTTCGGCGAGCTTTTATCTCCGCACTGCACTGCCCGTCTTTTTGAATGCGTCGGCCGCGCCGGCTTGCCACAACAATGCGTTCACGACAATATATCACATTCATACACCTTTGCTATTTAAATTCACATAGAAAATATTAACATTAAACGTGTTAGCCCCTTAAAGTAAAACATTGGTCTTGTAAATAAAAAGTAACTCACACCTTATAAACTTAAAATGGAAAGAAAATCTTATCATTCATTGTTAAACAAGCTGAACCTTAGAAAATATATCGTTCTACATACATGAGAACTGCCAAAATAATTAGCCAATAATTTCAAAGCGGTCTTGAAATTCCTAAATCTTTCCACCACATTGCGAGAAACAACTGAATAGCTACACAACTTTTAAAAAGGTGATAAAAGAGTTGAAAAATTAAAACCTATAATAATGGAAAACTCGGAAACGGCTGATGCTAAAGAAAGGAAAAAGGTTAAAGCTGTTTAAAATATATTGTATGCTTTAAAGAAATCTCAAGTTTCTTATAATGCGGTTTGGTCTATCTCTTGGTTTAATAGTTACACATGAATGGAAGCAGACATACACGAGAAACCAAGTCAGAGAGAACCCGCGACCTCCTGAATACGAATTGCACACGTTACTACGGCGCCACTTCGCTTGTTAAAATGTCATTCTAACTCTAAGATGAAAGCATATTTCAATATCATTTTATTTATACTGAGTCCAAACCTCAAACGATTTAGTATAGGGGTCTGAGAATAAAAATCCTCTACGTTATGTCACTTTTTTATCTTCCTCAAGATGTTTTTATTAACCAGGTTAAAAAGCCATACTGGTGAACTCTTTAAATTCGTCTATTTTACCTCGGCAGTAGAAAAAATAAAACTATATCAAACTATAACTATTCGTACAAAAAGAACTACAATATTTAATTTCAACCAAACACTCAGGCAAGAGTGTTAGGATATATACGGGTGTTAATTATTTTAAAACAAAGACACCAAATACCATAATTTAGTGAATGACCAGAAAGTCACTTAAAAGGATTACATGTAGGTAACTACGGCTACGTTATCTTTAGGCTGTTATGGAATTGACCCACGCAATTTTCTTCGTCTCCCGTTTCCGCTTCACTCACCATTTACTCCTACAACGTCCAGGCACTTTAAAAAAAAAAAAAAAAAAAACACTTCAGAAGAAGCCATGATCGAAATTCTTTAGAAATACAAGAGGGAATGTGGAAACTATCCCAGGCAAAACCAACCGTACCCGAGTTACTGTGGGTTTTAAAGGGAAAGCATAATAAAACCAACAACAGTATGCGTTCTCTATTTTACTTTTACTTAATTCAACTTTCCAGCAGCTTATATTGAAAATATAACCTCTGATGTGTAGGATACATTTTTGGAGAACTGTGTTATGTCAGGAAATACAATGATATATCCACTTATTTTAAATTGAATGGAAGTAAACAAGATCATTTTAAAGTCAGTTGTTTTTTTATACCCACGACCTCCCGTATATGCCCCAGAGACTTTACAGTCTGAACCATTCTCTCTCTCTCTCTCTCTCTCTCTCTCTCTCTCTCTCTTTTAACTCAAAGCTGTAAACCCAGTGCTTTTTTCTGTAAAACTTACTCTATTTTTTGAGGTGAGACAGGGAGGAAGGGAGGGAATCTATTTCTATATTTTTATTTTATTTTATTTTATTTTACCTCATTGTCTTACATGGAGGGGAATGATGTCGGAAGGGGTATCATATTGCATAAGGGGTATCATGTCTTATACTTGCAGTATCCACGGTTTGAAGGGTGCTACTTTCTTATGCTGGATCATTGTCCATCTCTCATCGCGTAAAAATTGTCTGAGACGTGATATCGAACAATCAACTGGCGTGTCCAGTGTGTTTAACCATGCAAATGTACCCAGTATCAGCCAGAGTAGTGCACATTGTAATGAAGGGCTCAGCTTAGGAAGATTCAAGTGTAATATATCTCCATGTGAAGCATCCCATCTTCTTCGTGCAATTTTTATGCGATATTTTCTTTTTCTTTTTACGAATTCAACAAGTGATTTTTATGGTGTAGGCAGCCCTCCTTCTATAGTTGAATTAGAATTGAAATACTCATGGCAGGATATTCGTGGGAGTGCCACTTATATATAAAATATAATTTCATCTTTCAAAATTCAACATTCATGCAATACCCTTATTAATAAATTTACATCTCCTATTCGATTTTATAAAGCAATTGATATAGCAGTATTACAACATTTTACATTTTGATAAATAACAAAACAATAGAAAATTAACCCTAATCCATCTCAACCTAGTAGAAAGTATGCATCCTAATGGAATTAGATTTTATTTTCTGAACTGTTTTTAACACCTTTCGAAACACCCTATGAGCGCCCACGTTTGAAGAGTCCTGCTTGCTTCCCATATACTCGAATTCACACTGCAGGCAACTGAGTGTCATTTGCTCGGATAACTGCTGCATGAGTGCACTTTACTCTGCTAACAGCTCCTAGCTGTAATTTTCCAAGATCCTTCAAACTTCTGTTTTGTTGTTAATAAACAGTGGCTGGGTTGTTAAACCGCTTACCTCCCACTAAGGTGACCTTTCCATTCCAGGGGATTACGAATGGGTTTTATAAAGCTACCTCTGGATGGGTTTTACCTCCGGATTCTTCAGATTCCTCCGCCATTCATTCCACCAATTTCTCCTTCATCGTCATCATCACTATCTTTCCTTTCATTCATTTCTCCGTTTTTACCATTGTTCGTGTACTCCTTGACAGGCCTCTAGTCCCGGGGAGAGAGCCATATACGAGGACTGTAAGCAGACGAAGTACGTTAGTAAGCAATAAATATATACTACGTTGGGCCTTCGGTTTAGTGAAATATAAATCCTTATAAAATGCTTACTATATTAGTTTATTTTTTTATCGTAGCATAGAGGGCAGCGTTAAGAAACATAGAATAGGTAAGAATAGAGCTTACAATTTTAGACTATTATAAAGTATTTAACTATTATCTTCTCTGTATAAGGTACAATTTAACGTTTATATTTGTACGTAGTGGTAGGGGTACGACTTTAATGTATGACTGCGTACCTAAGATGTTTCATTCTGACGGGTTGAGGCAAGGGCACAAATCACCTGCTTCAGCATGAGCTGTGTGTGTGTGTGTGTGTGTGTGTGTGTGTGTGTGTGTGTGTGTGTGTGTGTGTGTGTGTGTGTGTGTGTGTGTGTGTGTGTGTGTGTCTGTGTGTGTGTTTGTGTTCTGTGCCCACATGCAATGTAGCTTTAAAAACAGTTTTTAAAAAGGAAATAAAAATATAAAATAAAGAAAACAATGCCAGAAAATTAGGAGAAAGCTTAGAAGCTTGCAAAAACGGTTCTCCAAGGTATGGCATGAGTGGCACATGCAAAATGTTTGTCCATATGAAATACGGATAAATACGAATCACAAGTTCTGTCACAAGCAAAACCGAAGTAAAATGAAGGAAATAAATAGAAAACGTCAATAACTAAAGAAGACTATCATATGTAGAATTATTGTTTGTGAGAAATGCTTTTATTTATAGAGTAATATTAAAGTATGCATTGGTGATATTCCTAAACTTAGACACCAAAGCACAAAGTTTCATGTTTATACATTTTAGAGAGAAAAAAAAAACGTATTTACTTTTGGAGCAATTCGATTGAAATGTTCACACATCCGGGCACATGTTTTATAAAATAAAAAATACACGATTTTTTGAAGGTAAAACAAAACAGTAATACATAATTTTGAGATCACTCTCATTGCTTCCTGAAGTTTCTAATATTAAGTAATTAACATGCTGCCATGAGCGGGATAGCTCAGGTGGTTTCGTCTGTGGTCCGCATTCGGGAGGCCTGGGTTTGATTCCCATGGTCGCCCTTATCCATGGGCTTTTTCAGGGGTCTTCTGGAGTAGCCAGGCGAATGCTGGATAGGTTAATTACATCCCCCGAATTTCCTGGCCCTCCATTTCATCTTCATTATCATTTCCCATCGTGTCTCATCTGATGGTGTCTTTCAGGGTAGAAGTGTCGGAGGGTGTCTCGGCGTTGCAGGGCAGGATGATATACTCCTGGTAAATACTTCTCCGGTAGAACAGTCTGCGGCCTTCTGGCCGGCCTAGTGGGCCGTTTCAGGAATTTGTGGGTGGGATACCGGTGATACTGGCCTGCCGGGGAGTTTCCAAAGTGTCAGTTGCAGGGATCCTGCCCTCTGCACTGTCGTGGCTTATTGGTACGGCCGTCACCTGTCCCCTCTCACCTAATCCTTCCTCCCAGGTGCCCTACTTAGGGTTATAGTTACAATAGTCAAGTTTGGACCTCCGTGCCGAATCCCCTCCGTAGCATAGTCCAGTCCAGTTCGTGACATGTGCTTGCCCTATTCATAGTTCCAGATATTTGGAGTACGTAATAGAACATGTTTATAAAACAATATATTTTTAAATATATACTTTAGAAAAATATATGAAAATTCAATAAAATCTGCATCGGTGGGACATTAGAATGCAACAAAAATAGTAAAATCTAAATCCGAGAAATCTCATTCCTGTATAAAATTATAGTTAGAAAATTGCCTAGAGGGATTTATTTTTAAAGTACAAAAACGAAATATGTTTTAATATAAAGTTATAGCTTTTGAAGGTTTTGGTACATTTTATCTGTGGCATCGTTCTAAACCACCAACAATAAACAAAGTGATAATTCTAAGTAAGAGAGACTCTGATTTGTCGGACTTCAAGCGAACGTGCTTTCATTCTGTGTCATTAGAAGCGAGATGTTCTTTCATGAAAAGAAATAATTTCAATATTATTGTGAATATTACTCCGTCGTGAAGTGTATATCTGAGAAGCAGTCTCCACTGCAGGGGAGAAAATAGCAAGGTGTATATATGTAGGTATCATATGGGCGAGACCTGAGCTAATGAGTGGTATTGTTCCGAAAATTATGGGTTAGTAGTTCAGAATCAACTCCGTATCCTGATTTGGGGGTTGCTGTCTTGCTGCCAGCTGTGAATTTGATTAATGTAAGGAAATGCTTTAAATTTGCACGTTCGTTTGAATGCTTGCATTAAAGGTAAAGGTACGTTTCATGGAGAACACCCCTAAACCGAGGCAGAACACCGGAGGTAGATTGACGTGGACGTTTATGCTTCGAACGTTACCCTTGGGACGGAATGAGGGAGGGCTGAGAGCAAAACTTAAAGGGTGGCTAGATCTGGAAGATGCATAGACAGGGTCCCTAACAATTCCATATTGAATGCATTCGATGGTGTTTATGCATGTCCTCAAACTCTAAAACTGCCGAGGGCTCTTTTAAGGGAAGCCGCTAACACAGGCGGGTTTGTCAACAGACGCCAGGTAGGAATATTCACAAAGCGCACTAGCACTGCCAAACTGCAACATGCCAAAAATTGTCCACTGTTCTTCAATCCTGAAACAGATGACAATGAAGGAATTTATGGCTACAGGTAATAATGATAGGAAATTGTGGTAAAAGCAATCAGCTGAGAATTTGCCTACCGATTCGTGGATAGTACCAATGGCCCTATAATACCTGTAGCCCCTATGGCCAGAGTCGTCGGGAATCGAACTCGTAATGCCAGCACCACAAGTTACGTTAATGCATGTTTTAAGGTGTCGTTTTTATTCCTTCTCAGCACAACGTATTTGGACAGAAGTATGGCTAGTTTAACTGGTATTCAAACCTTGCTTAAGACTGGACGAAGTTACAGTCCCGCTGCTGGAACGGTTGCCATGGATTTACCTTTGTTAGCAGAAACCTCTCAGATAACGCACTGATTATTCTTGTAAGAGTGAGAGGGATACTGACGCGCCTCCCGTTCGTGTGCTAAGCACCAATGAACGCATCACTTCAGCCAATGGAGTTCGCAGGAATCACAAATGACAGATAGATGTTCACTCCACGTGGAGTAATCAGTGCGTTATCTGAGAGGTATCTATTACCAAAGAGAAATCCATGGTAACCGTTCCAGCAGCAGGACTATACTGAACTGTTTTTTTTATATCCAAACACTAGTTATGTAAAGATGAAGTGTCAATACTAGCATATGAAAAATAGGAAGAAAAAGATGTCAAATATGAAAACACAAGAAACGTTTATGTGTAAATGTATTTAAAGCTGAAAAGTCTGAAGTTTACTTCTTTGGTTTACAGAAATATCTGCATACTTTCCCCAAAACATATTATTATACATTTTTTTCTAAGATGTATTGGGAAAACATTAAATGAAATACAACGATATATATGTAAACGCAAAAATGCGTTAATTACGTGTCATTTACGAATTTTACTGTAAGGTAGGCAACCAGTTTTTACGCTATAGGTTTCCATCCTGGATATACATAAAATAGTTTATGAATCGAGTTAGTAATACGAACAAATGGCGAGCAACAGCTCCCTAAATCCACTGCTTTTCAGTTATAATAGCATTAGCCTACGGTAACAACTGGATAAACTGAGAGCATGGAATCGCTAATGTAAACACCCTTGAGGAAAGGGTATTAAGGGATTGTAGAAAACGTGCCATATAACATGGAATACGTAATAATTAATAAAGTTCATGATACAACACTAAGACCTGCAGTATTATTTGTAGATAGCATAGTAGTAATTCTAGGTCAGTATTAATATAGGGTTTTCAGTTATTTCTAAAATGTTAAATGCTTTTATTTAAGTGTCTTTTGTGACAAAACGAGAATAAGAATAACAAAGTTAGGTATGTATTTATTCTAGTAATTTTCCAGGATTAGGATGGTTTTAATGTCATTTGCCATCTTTAATTAAAACGGACCAGTATGCCACACTGGCGCGACTTTCTCTGTAAAAGCTTTCACATAATTACTTATATATACAACATATATACAATAGTGTACAAACAGTACAGAGAGCCACAGAAGTCCCTAATATTTCAGGGCTTGAAAACCCATCTCTAATGGAGCTCTCCAGATAGTAGATAAACAACCGTTGCAACCAGGCAGCCCTCTGTTATCCGCGAAAAGAATTACTTTCATGGTACGCTGATAAGTTTGGTTGCATGTTACAAGGCGTTAAGTTGTATACAAAGTATACTGTATTCATGGATGTACCTCTTTGGTTTTGAGACTCGTTTTTCATTCGAAATGATAAACAAATCATGAAAAAAGTCATTTAGTTAATTGTGTACTGATGACAATGCAAATGATTTGTTACGCGATGAAAATTCGAGATGTGTTTTACAATAAATGAAATAGCATGATCGTTTTGAAAAAAAAAAGATCCTATTTAATTTCCTGACTGTTAGTTAATTAATAACAATGCATTTGTCGTTGGACCCTCCGTCTCTCAGTCTCTCGAACTCAGCACCTCAATCCTTCATCCTAACCACTGTTACACAAGCCACAGCTTGCGATATGTGTGCACTAATTTAAAAATATTAGATACATCGCAGTTTTAGGGCAATTTTTGTTATTACTTTGTCACGATTTAAATGTTTATTTATTTAATAGCAATTTTTAAAATAATTTAAGTCAGGGAGTTTAGGGCCTTGAATGACTTTTGCAGCCCGCCTTGGTAGCGGGGTGGTAGCATGTCTGCCTCACGTTCAAGAGGTCCCGAGTTCGAATCTCGGTCAGGGTGAGTTACCTGGATAAGGTTTTTCCGGGTTTTTCCCTTATCCTGATAGACGAATGTCGGGTAGCTCTAAGCTCCATGGACCCCGGGCTCATTTGAGCATCATTTCACCCATTTCATTCGTCGTCCGATATGACTTAAAGTTGGAGGACGTAAATTACTATATATATATAATGTGACTTTTGCATAACTGGTAAACCTAATAATTAGAAAAATCGAATTGAACAAATTATGAACATCTTTTTAAAGCACACATTTCATTATTTATTTTACTTTTTATTTTTGGTGGAGTGAATCAATTTCGGAATATTCTGTTTTATTGGTTTACATAGGCTTTTCTCAATTTATATGCTTAATTCATGTCCTTCGACCGTTTATATTATATCGGACGATGAATGAAATGGGTGAAATGATGCTAAAATGAGCCCAGGGAAAAATCTCTGAAGAAAGATTATCCAGATAGCTCGTCCTGACTGAGATTTGAATTCGATACCGCTTTAATGTTAGTGAGACATGCTACCACCTACGCCACGAAGACGAGCTCGGCAGGAACTATTTATCTCTTGTTTAATCGTAGAGAACAGAATTTAAAAAGCCCACACATAGCAACCAGCACCTAAACATTTAATTAGCAGCTAAAATCTATTCCAAATGTGTTTGCAGGATGTTTTTTTTATAAAAGCTATATAAAAGTGAAACTTAAGGCTAGATAATATCATGGGATATTTCAATTTTAAATCTTTTTAACACTCTTTCTTCTTTCTTTTTACTTTTAAGCAAACAACGTAGAGGTAAATGTAGTTAGAGAAGCGATTAATCTCGCTTGCCAGACGCTATTATTCTGTAGTCGCTTACAGCACAGTATTTTGATAAATATTTGCCCGTTTATGGTCCAACTAGCAACATATGGTGGAAAATTCGATAGGATATCGTGTCGTATTCATTTTAGGTTCCACACCAAATGCTTAGCGTGATATCTCCTTCACGCTACAGTAAATTCTAAAAAGGGAAGAGATATTCTTGAACTATTTTAAAGAGGCCATACAGTATGAGAATTTATTAGTAAGACGCGGTTTGAAATACAAGAAACACCGAATGCTTTTAGATAATGAATTTGCTTTCAAATTTCACATGCCCTAACACACTTTCTATCTGGTTGTCGTGTTATTTAAACATGTGTCATGTAATGGAACGTTTTTGCTGTAAACGTTGCTTTCCTATAGTATGAGTAAGCAGAGGAAATATCGCTTTACCAAAAATTTGATACCAAGTTTTCAACGGAATTACATATTTTGAAGTTCCACGGATCCAAAACAGGCCCTGTGTGTATGCGTTATTACGGCTGTGTGTGAACAGTATAAGTAAACAACAAAATGTCAATTAATTACCAAACTTGGTATTTAATTGCAATGTGTACCCAGAATCCGAAACACACTGCTCTTTAGATGCACATGTTTTCGCTATTTTGATTTTCTCAAAAAGGAAACTTACGATTTTAATTAAAGCAACACACCTTTAATATATTTCTATGGCAAATAAAATGCATATCCTGTATTTTCTGAGATATATTCGGAATGACTTGTAAAAGGAGAAAATCGCAAGAGATTAATTCTTAGATAAAATCTTAGTACATGAAAAGTGAAGCGTTTGTTACTGTTAACTGCAGTTTGAAGCATTTTTGAGATATTTGATGTAAGCAGTTAATATAATATTTTCCCTACTTTTGGTAAAATATCTGATACACAATTATGTATGCTGATAGTAAATACAAATCCAACGAAACTCTATTTCTTGCAACTTCCAGCCATATTCTCTTCGTTTCCAGCTTTAATTATAGATATGAGTTGTCTTCACTCAGGAAAGCACTGAAATTAATTAAAGCCGAGTGTTCATTGTCTCCTCGAAACTTTCCGGTTCTCTACCGCATTTCCCCAAGAGCATGAACAACATAAGCAAGAACTAATGAAATTAAAAGGTTGCGGACTAAAAGTATTTTCTTGCTGATGAAAAACATGAGAACAATAAGCGAGGAAAATTTCCGTAGTACGAAATACTGACAAGCCAGGTCAAACCCTTTCTAGAATTTCCAGCTATTTATAACCGAAGTTGATGTTTTAGTAATAAAGCCATAAGAAAAAAAATCGCAAACAATTGTTATATGGAATAAGCCTCAACTGTAATACTTAAGCTTAAAAAAAGTTAAAAGAAATAGCTAAGTCTAAGATAAAAGCTCTTTGAAATGGACTGCAGGTATATGTTTATTATATATTGTTGTTTTCAAATGCTAGGCTTTGGCAATGAAGCCATTAGCTCTCTTGCTCTCCAATATTTCTGTGTAGTGGGTCCGGCAGGTAGGACTTCACAGGTTAAAAGATGTTCTTCAGTCATTTCCTCTTCTTTGTTGCACAGAGGACAATTTGGACTTGTATAGATTCCTATTCTGTGTAAGTGTTTGGCCAAATAAACATGCTCCCTAAGTAATTTAAAAGTTGCTACTGCAGCTTTACGTGGGATTTCTGGAATAATTTCTGGATTTTTAATTAAAATGTTCCATTTTTTATCTTTGGCTTTATCAGAAATTGATTGGTTTTGTTTGTTTTTATATTTGTTTTTAATTAATCGTTTTATGGATGTACTAAACGATAACTTCTTACTTTTGTTCTGAATTAAATTTGCACTTTTTTGGCAAGAAAATCAGCTGATTCATTTCCAGCAATTCCACAATGTGCAGTTATCCACTGTAATATAATTCCTTTCTGTAGTTTTTGAAGTTGTTGGATCATTTTGTGACGTTCTTTAATTTGGATTGACCTCATTTTATATGAACTTATTGCACACAATGCTGCTTTAGAATTACAAAGTATGACAGCATTTTTGAATTTATCTATTCTGTATAGAAGTTGCTGGAATGAAATATGAATAGCCGTTACTTCTGCATCAAAATTTGTTGTGTGGTATCCTGCTGGTTGACAGAATGAGAACAGTGCACACTTAATTCCTGCTCCTGAGTTGTTGTCCAAGTTAGATCCATCTGTGTAGATATGTAACCATTCTTCAGGTGGGTATTTATTGTTCACAGTTTATTATATATTATGTTTATTATAAAGGATATATGTTTACATCCTTTTCTCTCACAGTTAATCTGCACATGTATTACAGTTTTAGGTTAAATAAAACGAGTTAAGCACAACGAGGCTTTCATAGATTATTTATATATTCCTTTATTCGGCATGTGAGCCTCTCGAATGCATAATATTTTATGCAAAATCATTTTGTTTAATTTTGAAAAATATAGAATATAAGTAACCAGATACCTAGTCTGGGAAGGGGAAAATACACAAAAAGTCTGCGCTTATATCCGGAACTGCCAGATTTGAAAATGGTTCCCGCCTCTGTGGTGTGGTGGTGGCACTGACGTTCAGGAATTCTCGAGTTCGAATTTTGGTCAGGGTGAGTTATATGGATAACGTCTATTTTCCCTTTCCGAGGTTCCCCTTATCCTAAAAATGAAGATCCGTTAACTGAACTCTATGAACCGGGATTCATTAGAACACCATTGTACCCTATTCATCATCCGATATGACGTACGTTGGAGGATGTTATTTGAAAGAGAGAGAAAGAATAGAGAGAGTACTTGAATACGGAGTTTCATATTTATCCATTTTTTTTGTTTAGATCCACTCATGCTCATAAACACACATTTTTGTATATTTTACACACTCAGAGGGCATAACATCTCTGCGTGTCTGCTTCACGTTCAAGAGGTCCCGAGTTCGAATCTCGGTCAGGGTGAGTTACATGGATAAGGTTTTTTCCAGGATTTTCCCTTATCCTGAAAGACGAGTGTCGTGTAACTATAAGTTCTATGGAGCCTGGGCTCATTTGAGCATCATTTCACTAATTCCATTCACCGTCCGATATGACTTAACGTTGGAGGACGTAAATTACAATAAAAAATTAAGCCCCAAGAAGACATTGTACCTAGACCCGGGAGGAAGGATGATGCAAGAGGAGACGGAGGGCGGCCGTCCAAGGAGCCACAAGAGTGCTGAGAGCATGGTCCCTACATTTACCAGTTGGAAACACCCTTGCAGGCGAATACCATCGGCAACTCACCCAACTGCGGTCCGGAAACGGCTGCACCAGACTGGGCTCGGAGACCGTCCTACTGGAGGAAGAAGTTTTTCCCAGCATATCATCCTGCCCTCGTAGGGGAGGAGATCCGTCCCCTTCAGCTGCTGTGGTGCGAGAGCTGCGGACGCTTAGCACTCGTGGTACCTCTGACGTTACCGCGGGCCGAACATTCGAGCCCTTCCCGAATGGGAGTTGTTCGGATTGGGTTGAAATCGAGGGGCAGTGTGTTCCCGACACCCGCGGGAGATCGGGTATCTCCGGCCAGGATTCGGCCGCCCGGAGGGGCAGAGTGTTGCCTTAAAAGCTGCTAGCCTGCAGAGCTAGTAGAAGGTATGCTAGATCACCAGGCGCTTCCACCGAAGTTATTCGGTAGTCTTCCCTGTGAGGTTGACGCGCGTAATTGGCGCATCCAGTTCCACTCGTCTTGACGTTGTTGTTCATGGTGGGCCTTTTAGACTCCGGGTATTGCCCTATGGAGAGAGCCCCGGAGTTTCCATTGCTCCTGTGGTGTTAGAGGACTCTCGGGTAGACCTCGCGGTGAAATGAAATATCATCCTGCCATGCACCACCGAGACACCCGCCGACACTTCTACCATGAAACAAACCACAAGGTGAGAGATAATGTGAAAGGATAATGGAGATGAAATTCGGGTATGTAATTAACCGACCCAGCCTAGTGAGCCGAGAAAACAGTAAAAAAACACGTAGGTCTGGTAGGTTAGCCACAGGACTAGAACCCGGGCCTCCAAGACGCGGTCGACAGACGAAACGGTCTGAGCCATCCACTCAATTCCACCACATTTTAGTGCAGCAATACAGAAAATAAGGGAACAATTATGGCGTGTGTAACAGAGAATGAAAGTGTGGGAACAGCAAAGCTGGAAAGAAAATGCCAATTGTACGTTCATGTGAGTTAATGTATCCACCATCATTTATATTTATGCAATTCCTATATGTCTTTGTTTGAAAAGCTTAGGTATTGTTTTCTTATACACCTACCTTGAGTATACCAAAGAGAAGGCTGAAAAGAAAAGCTATAGTGATTTATTTGTATTATTATATTTTTGAGTAATTATGCTGTTCAGACACACATACGCACTGACATGTTCTAGATTTTCTTTTCATTCAGGAGATCTTAAAGTGTGTGTTTCTAGTGAAATTACTTTATTAGGGTTTAGGATAGAATGCCTACTACAGGCTGGCAGGAGAAAAAGTAAAATAAGGGAGGAATATAAGGAATATAAATGATTGTGTTTTAACTTACAACGTATAAAATTATGAGCATGAGGATTTGTGCCGTCTCCTCCACCGCGAGAAGCCCAGTTTAGTACACAGAGCTCTTCTGCTTGAAAACATTGATTATTCTTGTGCGTTACTTTAAGAGGCTCTTTACAAAATCATTCAAATATGATTGAAATATTAAACGCCACAATGTTTAGAACGTTCATTTAGGCACTGCTGTGTGAGGGAGTAAACAATAGGCAAGGGCATATATATATAAACAGAGCATTCAGTGTTAAGTTTGTATGGATGATCGGACGGCCATTCCCCGCCCAGTGATTTGACGTGAAAACCAAAATCCTAACCTCATTTCTAGCCTCGTCCAGCCAACCCGCCAAGTTAAGCAGTATCGGGTGTGGTCTCCACTTGGTGGCACATCGCGCTCAGCCCATTAATGACCACGAACTTTGCTCATAGACAACACAAACACTTGCAGAAACTATGGAAACACACAGATGAAGCAGCATTTAGCTAGCTGGTGTGGTGATCAACATTCCGCCTTAGAAACCCGCTCTTAAATTCTGGAAATTAGATTTGGGTTAAACAAAGAGGCGAGACACTTCACTCACTTAAATTTAGATACATTGATTTATTG
This sequence comes from Mantis religiosa, assembly GCA_030765055.1. NCBI lineage: Eukaryota > Metazoa > Arthropoda > Insecta > Mantodea > Mantidae > Mantis > Mantis religiosa. The sequence continues at coordinate 48,747,068 of CM060951.1, read as the reverse complement.
CGGCTTCATCATCCATGAGATTTTTTAATGTTAAAGCCGTAGGGTCAATGGGGCAATACCTTGAGTCTAAAAAGCCCCCCCCCCCCCCCATCGACAACAACGTCAAGACGGGTGGAAGTGGATACGCCACTTACGCGCGTCAACCCCGCAGGGAAGACTACCGAAAAACCTCGGTGGGGCCGCCTGGTGATCTAGCACACCTTCTACTAGCTCTGCAGGCTAGTACTCGGGATTTCTTAGGCAACCCTCTACCCCCTCCGAGCGTTCGTAGCCTGGCCGGAGGTATCCAATTCCCCGTGGGTGTGGGGAACACTCTGCCCCCTCGAGTCCAACCCAATCCGAACAACTCCCTGACGGGAGGGGCTCGGCAGTTCGGCCCGAAGTCCCTCTAGTAATGTCAGAGGTACCACGAGTGCTAAGGGTCCGCAGCGCCCGCATCACGGTAGCTGAAAGGGACGGGTCTCGTCCCCTACGGTACAATGAGACTGAGTGGAATTGCTCAGGAAGGCCCAGGTTCATTCCCGTGACCGACCTACCTGACCCATTGTGTTTTTCAGGGGTTTTCCCGGGTCGCCAGGCTGCATAGGTTAATTACATCCCCCGAATTTCCTACCCCTGTATTTCATCGCCATTATCATTTCACTCATCTCTCATCTGGGGTCTCTTTCAGGGTAGAAGTGTTGGCGGGTGTCTCGGCGGTGCATGGCAGAATATGCTCAGAGTGAACCACTTCTCCGATAGGTCGGTTGCCGGTCTGCGAACGGCTGCAGGGACCGCTTCCGAACCACAGTATGAGGGAATCTCCGTTAACCTGCCTACAGGAGGAGGTAAAAGTGTAGAGACCCTCCCCGTAGTAATCCTAATCCTAATTACCCATGAGAAAGGAATGAAGTGAAAGAACAACAGGGGATTACAGGTCAAAGAGAGTCACGGAAGTCCCTAAGTTCCTAAGTCAAATTCCTCTTCTGCAGGTGCTTACAGTTTGGCCGCCCGCTCTCCGGCTCTGACATTTCTCGAGAGCAGGAAGCGGGTTGTTGCCAATTCTTTAGCGGGAATTTCAAGTAGAGGAACATATTTATTTTAAACATTTCACGCATTTGTATATTGCAGGAGCTGGTAGCCATACTATTACAATAGCGATAATAATAGGACTTACGGAAACTAACAATCGGAATTCACGCATGCACAAAATAGCCAACAAACTTCACCAGCGCAAGTAGCTAAAGCCACGTGGTCCAAACAAAACGAAACTGACAACACGGTATTGTATTCGGAAGCCACGCCTAGCAGCGACAATGCTGATTGGCGCCAGCAGACAGTTTTAACTTTCTGACCACGACACCGGATGTAGAGGCTCTCAGTACTACCAACAGAAGCAGTTAGTGTGCGTGAAAGGTGTGAACGAAATATTCGAATAGAGTGTTGTTGTAATAAACATCTTGCAAGATAATGAAATTGCAACTTGGATTTAAATGCTTTAAAGCTGATATAGTCTTATATTTTCATTCTAAAGAACATAATCTGCAGAAACATATAGCATTCATAGATTTCCAGAAGATTTTGATAATGTAGTGCGAGAAAAGCTGTGGATCATAATGAAAGAACAAGGCTACCCAAGACATTTGGTAAAGGTGGTGAAAAGTTTATACGAGGACACTAAAATAATTTTAAGATTCAAGACAGAGAAATCAGAAGGAATTGTAACTAACAAAGGAGTCAGACAAGGATGCCCAATGTCACCGACACTTTTTAACATCTATGTTAATAAAATAATCCAAAATTAGAGACAAAAAATTGATGCAGGCATAAAAGTAACCCAAGGAAATATTTTAAATATTTTATTATATGCAGATGACGTAGTAATTATACAGGAAACAGAAGATGACCTACAACGTTCAATATACCACCTTAACCAAATATGCAAAAGTTTTAATATTGAGATATCAATAGAAAAGCAAAAAATAATGGGAAACTCGGGCACAATACCAATAAGGTCGAAAATAGTCGTTAGTGACAAAGTATTGGAACAAATATCCTCCTTCAATTATTTAGGGTGCGAAATCAGCAATGAGAAAGATAAAGATACGAACAAAAAATTAATGAGATTTCAAACAATTTGTGGAACAATTCTCAAAACCCTAAAGAATAAAACAAGATCTGAAACAAGAATAAAATTTTATAACACCATGGCGGTCCCAACGTTACTTTATGGATGTGAAAACTGGGCACCTACACAAAGAACCATCAGCAGAATACAAAGTTGCGAAATGAGATTCTTGAGAAGAACAAAAGGATGTGCAAGAGAAGATAGAGTCAGAAATGAAAATATAAGAAATGAATTACAAGTGGAAGCTATCACCTCAAGAATGGATAGGTACAGAAGAAGATGGTTTGAACATGTTGGAAGAATGGATGATACAAGACTGCCAAAAGTAGTTTTCCAATATATTCTTAAAGGAAAGAGGGACGTAGGGAGGCCGAGGATAAGATGGAAGGAGACACTGTGAAGACGGAATAGGCGAGAGCCTAATCAATGAAGTGAAGAAGAAGAAGAAGATAATTTTGAGGATATGTTTTGAATTGCTCATTACTGTATGTTGGTACTATTAACCCCCCCCCCCCTCTGCCTCCTGCAAATGCAAAGCGTAAGGGCCGGAGATCCAACGGCCGTACTGTACAGAGCAATGAATCTCCTGTAGAGCAACCAACGCTCTACTGTCCATGAGTACTCTATTCACCTGACATAGCCATGAACCACCAAATGTAGAAACACGCCTCAAAGATATAAACGAAAAGGAATTGATGGAAAAGAAATTTAACTAGCTTTAGTGAAAATAGGCCAGGATTATCTTTCAAACAGGGAAAACCACGAAAAATTTGAGTAGGCGGTAGACATGAACCGAACCTTGAGCTCAGTGAAGCTTTGTGTATAGATTATTGAAAACTATACTGTGTGACCCATCAGTGCACTCAGAGAAGGATCACAATTTAATGAATGCGTCTCCTCTTTGCTATATTCTTTGGCGTTCATATATGTACCTTTTCCGTAAGATTTACAAGCTTATTCTGTTCGATTCATTGATGAAATATAAACCAGTAGAAATAAGGTAGCGAAATAAAACCTGGAGACGCAAAGGTAAATCATTAGAATCTGATCAATAACATTTCTTCGCTTCTACTCTTGCTCCTAGACCTATACTTAAAGTATAACAATTTCTAGAAGGCTCAGATTACAGCGAAGCAATCTCTTTGTGGCTGTCTGAGAGAACGACACACATTGGTCGGGGTTAACTGTGCGTCCAATTTCCTGAAAGCCAATATAAGGTTACGATTTTTATTTTAATCAGTGGAGGAAAATCGAGAAAGGGAGATGCGCGCACAACGTGGAAAAGCAGTTCGACTTCCAGCTGTAATAAAGACCACTCCAATATTCCAAAATGTGCACAGTTCTTTCATTTTATTTGCCCAGAAGCATATATTATTACTTTGAAAGATTGAAATTACATACCAAATTATGTTACAGGGATACAAATCTTTCATCTTGAAGTCCGCCTCGGTAGCGTAGATGGTAACGTGTCTGCCTCACGTTCAAGAGGCCCCGAGTTCGCCTCTCAGTTAAGTTGAGTTACCCGGACAAGGTCTTTTCCGGGTTTTCCTTTATCCTGAAAGACGAATTTTGGTAGCTCTAAGCTCCATGGACCCTGGACTCATTTGAGCATCATTTCACCCATTTCATTCATCATCCGATATGACTTAACGTTGGAGGACTTAGATAAAAAAATAATAAAAAATAAAAATGAAATAAATTAAAAATCCTGAATGGATATGAAGATTTTCAAGAAAACTAACCACTCATATTACCCAGTACATAGAATTTTTTCTTCAAAAAATCATTTTCTCAAAAACGTTTCAAGCGATTTAGATTAAAATATTATAAAATGAAAGATATATTTTTAATTTTCAGGAAATGTTACCACAGAATGTCTCTTCATTCACCATAACCTTTGTATAATTGGTAAACGCAAGTGACAACAAGATCTTACTGTATAAATAGCTTTCTTTGAGAAGTTTGAATGTTTGAGCTCTTATACTTTTCCCAAATGAGAAGTCACAGAAGTGACATTTCAAAGTCAAAAGTTTCAAAGCCATTACACAGCCTGTTTAACTACCTATTTAAGCCTACGTGCATCTAAAATAATATAACCAATAAGATAATTTCTGCAAAAGTTTATCTCAAACATCATGAACTAGATAGATGAGTTTGTAGAAATAGCCTGTACAAGAGTAGAGAAAGTCATGTGAGTGCATCACATATTTTTCCCCTTTTTATGCGTCTTAAATATCTCTATCAATCTGAACTTATTTTATACGCTGTATAGAGTCCTCAGTAACCACTGAATTACCGTCATAAGACAGAGGAAAATGGAAGAAAGTAGAGAAGATGATAGTAGCTATAAAAATATTAACAGGAAAGGACGGAAAGAAGGTAAGAAGTATTGGTGAATTCTTACAGAAAGTTAAAGGAAAATGGGAAATAAATATAAAGAATATAAGGAAGGAAGATGGTGAGGGGAAAGGAAGGGGCTAAGTAACAAGGAGGCATGGAGGTTAAGAGCTACTTGGCCGAGCAGAAGACCAGGCTGTCATTTATGCCAAGGTAGCAACAAGGTAAAGAAAAATAAATGTAGCCTTAAGTTGTAAATTGTAAAAAAAATGTAAAATTTTTGAATATGCACAATAAATAAATAAATAAATAAATAAACAAATAAATAAATAAATAAATAAATAAATAAATAAATAAATAAATAAATAAATAAATAAATAAATAAATAAATAAATAAATAAATAAATAAATAAATAAATAAATAAATAAATAAATAAATAAATAAATAAATAAATAAATAAATAAATAAATAAATAAATAAATAAATACATAAATAAATAAATAAATAAATAAACAAACAAACAAACAAATAAATAAATAAATAAATAAATAAATAAATAAATAAATAAATAAATAAATAAATAAATAAATAAATAAATAAATAAATAAATAGATCGATCGATCGATAAATAAATAAATAAATAAATAAATAAATAAATAAATAAATAAATAAATAAATAAATAAATAAATAAATAAATAAATAAATAAATAAATAAATAAATAAATAAATAAATAAATAAATAAATAAATAAATAAATAAATAAATAAATAAATAAATAAATAAATAAATAAATAAATAAATAAATAAATAAATAAATAAATAAATAAATAAATAAATAAATAAATAAATAAATAAATAAATAAATAAATAAATAAATAAATAAATAAATAAATAAATAAATAAATAAATAAATAAATAAATAAATAAATAAATAAATAAATAAATAAATAAATAAATAAATAAATAAATAAATAAATAAATAAATAAATAAATAAATAAATAAATAAATAAATAAATAAATAAATAAATAAATAAATAAATAAATAAATAAATAAATAAATAAATAAATAAATAAATAAATAAATAAATAAATAAATAAATAAATAAATAAATAAATAAATAAATAAATAAATAAATAAATAAATAAATAAATAAATAAATAAATAAATAAATAAATAAATAAATAAATAAATAAATAAATAAATAAATAAATAAATAAATAAATAAATAAATAAATAAATAAATAAATAAATAAATAAATAAATAAATAAATAAATAAATAAATAAATAAATAAATAAATAAATAAATAAATAAATAAATAAATAAATAAATAAATAAATAAATAAATAAATAAATAAATAAATAAATAAATAAATAAATAAATAAATAAATAAATAAATAAATAAATAAATAAATAAATAAATAAATAAATAAATAAATAAATAAATAAATAAATAAATAAATAAATAAATAAATAAATAAATAAATAAATAAATAAATAAATAAATAAATAAATAAATAAATAAATAAATAAATAAATAAATAAATAAATAAATAAATAAATAAATAAATAAATAAATAAATAAATAAATAAATAAATAAATAAATAAATAAATAAATAAATAAATAAATAAATAAATAAATAAATAAATAAATAAATAAATAAATAAATAAATAAATAAATCATTCATTCATTCAATAATATCCACAAGGTTATCCACATTTCACTTCTACCTATATCTTGTCCGTTCATAGTTTTTGAGTTCCACGTAATTCATACTTAACTGAGTGAAACAGCAGAAGATACTACCAAATAATTCTTTGCTCAGCCATCAAACTCTATCCATGATTTAGAGTAAATATCCACACTGTGCTGTCATTTATCCTCTGAAATGAAAACTGTGAGCTTTAGGTTCTAATTTCAACATGTTAATATGGATTAGATTAAATTAGACTGATTTGTTTTCAGTATGTCCAATTGTAACCAGAAAAGGCTGTGAATATTGAACATATCCAGAGGTATAAAGTGTAATAGCTTATATATATGTACTTGAAAAGTTAACATAAGACACATATTATAGTATACAGGCAATATGAACAGCATTATGGAAAACAAAGCAGGGATAATTATATATGATACAAAATGAAACACTTTTTAAATCAGCTTTCACTTGGCTTATGCCAGTACGTCTCAACCTTTTTGCAATGGATACCATTCATTGTTATTTCTTAAATACATATACATTAAAAAATAAACCTTCAACATGCATCAAAGATTTATTGGTAATGATTTGTCATTGGAACAGAGCTACAGAAGCATTATCAGGATAATTTGTCATTCAGATAATCTTGTACAGAATAAAAAGATTTTGAGCAAAGGTACTCTCTAACAGCATTTTTAAAAGCACCGAAATTATCAATTTTTTCTTTAAGAACATTAGGAAGTGCGCCAAATATTTTAATAGTTTCATAATGCACACCTTTCTGGAAGCAAGAAAGTTTAGCACTGGGATAATGGATATTATACTTTTGTCTAATATTTAATCTGTGAATTACATTATTTGTTGCAAATGAGGCACGATTGTGTACAAAGAATTTTAGAATCGAGAATATATACATGCAAGGAAGCGTTCATATCTTCAATCTTCTAAAAAGATCTTTACAGGAGCATCTGTTGTGGGCGTTAGTAATGATCCTCATAACCTTCTTTTGCATAAGAAATATTTTTTTACTTTCTACTGAGTTGCCCTAAAATAATATTCCATGATAGAGTTAAAGTATGCATAATATACTAATTTAAGTGTGTCAATAGAACTCACACTCACCAGCTCTCGTATAGCATTACAGACAGAGCTGAGTTTAGGTAAGATATAATTTATGTGGGCTTTCCAATCTAAACATCTGTCCACTTGAAGGTCCAGAATATTATGCTGTCAATTTCTGCTAATAACATATCATTAATCCAGATTTCTATTTGAGTATGTGACGTACGACAGGTCATAAATTTGACCACTTTTGTTTTGTTTAGATTCACAGATAATTTTTTTCGCTTTAAACCAGCATGAGTTACAGTTCAAAACATTTTAATTATACACTCGCTTAAATTTGTACTGGTCACCAGGACACTAGTGTCATCAGCGAAAAGAGCTGTACTTGCAATGTCTTTATGTAAAGTGAGAGGTCATTTATATAGATCTGAGATAGTAAAGGCCCTAACACGGAACCTTGGGGTACTCCAAGAGGTACTACTTTCCAGTTCGAAGTTGTTTTTTTTTTTTTTTTTTTTTTTTTTTTTAACCAATATCACTGACGGCTACTTCAACACTCTGTTTTATTTCATTTAGATATGATACAAACCAACTTAAATGTTCATTTTTTAGTAATTTAGAATAGGATAGCATGGGATAAGTTAGGGTAGGATAGAAAAGGATAAGATAGGTTAGTCAAATGGAGGATAGTCAAGCCTAGAGCTTAGTAGCACACGTAATCCTATTGTATGTTACGTGATCTCTGAGAGGAATGAACAAAACACATCTGTACCATCTGTCCGCATCCGTGGAAATGAGAATCCTCCTTAGTGATGAGGGAAACCACGAAAAAAGAAGTCAGAAGGATCGGTCGACGGTGATCGATGCGCTACCTCTCTCTACATAATCCCTCTCTTCTCATTTACGGGAAGTTCTAAATTGTAGACAGCTGCGAACAGCTACGTGTTCATCCTGCCATGCATTCAGACAATGTAGCTAATCCAAAGATATGCCTCCCATTTTTTGTGTTTACTTTGAACGTTCGAGCCAGATTATGTTGGTGTGGTATTAATTCAGAAATATTTTCCCATCTCTCAGTGCTTTATTTAACTGCACTACAGCCTTCAGTTTTAATCTTCATAAGTTACTTGCCGGTTGTCCCATGAAATTGTATATTGAATTGCGCCTCGCGAACGCCAATAAATTATAAACCGACATTTCCTCTTGAATACGTTACACATGCATCGTTTTATGACTGAAAAAGCATCATCCTATAGCAAGGGTGAGACCATTTAGCTAAAGAAGCAATTCGTATGCGCATCCAAACGTTACTGCCTTAGATTCAGAAAGTTGCCTTCGCTAGTCTCCAAGGAAACGCCGTACAGCCCCGCCTTGCGACATTATTTATTTTGTGGAATACATTTGGATGCGTAAAGCTGTCGTGTGCAAGGCGGGAATTCGGCATTAAGCTCAGGACATAAATTGTTTAACCTACTGTGTATACGCAAATCTCGTCCGTAATACCAATTCCATCCTGCATAGGATGAAATTAGTACTGTTATTATTATTATTATTATTATTATTATTATTATTATTATTATTATTATTATTATTATTATTATTATTATTATTATTATTATTATTATTATTATTATAATTATTATTATTATTATTATTATTATTATTATTATTATTATTATTATTATTATTATTATTATTATTATTATTATTATTATTATTATTATTATTATTATTATTATTATTATTATTATTACTACTATTATTATTATTATTATTATTATTATTATTATTATTATTATTATTATTATTATTATTATTATTATTATTATTATTATTATTATTATTATTATTATTATTATTATTATTATTATTATTATTATTATTATTATTATTATTATTATTATTATTATTATTATTATTATTATTATTATTATTATTATTATTATTATTATTATTATTATTATTATTATTATTATTATTATTATTATTATTATTATTATTATTATTATTATTATTATTATTATTATTATTATTATTATTATTATTATTATTATTATTATTATTATTATTATTATTATTATTATTATTATTATTATTATTATTATTATTATTAGTATTAGTATTAGTATTATTATTATTATTATTATTGTTATTATTATTATTAATGAATTAATTATTCATTATTATTAGACGGGGTATGAATAATCAGATAATACAGTTTGCATACAAATATGCACAAAAAGTTAAGATGTGTGCGATATTGTGCACAAATAAATGAATAAAAATCAAGTTATTTGTTCTGTAGGTAATCACTTACCAACATATATAAGGATTTTTGTACCAAGCCATCATCAGCGCGTGTGCCCGCCTCGGCAGCTTGGATGGTAGCGTATCTGCCTCACTTTCAAGAGGTCCCGAGTTCGAATCTCGGCCAGTTTATTTATTTATTTTTTATTTTTTTATTGTAATTTACGTCCTCCAACATTAAAGTCATATGGACGATTAATGGAATGGGTGAAATGATGCTCAAATGAGTCCAAGGTCCATAGAGCTTCGAGTTACCCGACATTCGCCTTTGAGGATAAGGAAAACCCTCGGAAAAAGCCTTATCCAGGTAACTCACCCTGACGGAGATTCGAACTCGGGACCTCTTGAACGTGAGGCAGACATGCTACCACCACGCTACCGAGGCGGGGGTGGCTTACCTGGATAAGACTTTTTCCGGGGTTTCCTTTATCCTGAAAGACGAATGTCGGGTAACTCTAAGCTCTGTGAACCCTGGGTTCATTTGAGCATAATTTCATCCACTTCATCCATCGTCTGATATGACTCTTAACGTTGGAGGACATAAATTACAACAACAAAACATCAGCGCACGCCGTTTAGTCGTAGCGAGCTGCAGTGAAACCTAGGGGTCATCTAATTTTGTTTACGTTTAGAAGAAAACCATGGGCTAGCCCCGTAGCTCAGTAGTAGAGCATCTGCCTGCCGTGATAGGGGTCCCGGATTTGATTCCCGCCGGTGAAGGTGGGGATTTTTTCTCCGACCAAGATAATTCATCTTCCCCAAAGTCTGGAAGTATGAATGAGAGTGCGAATGCGTGCGTGATCTGTTTATTAAAACCCAACGAATACGAGTTAACACCTTCGATATGTCCCAAAGGAGAACGGCCGCCGATATGACCACTGCAGTTAAATGGAACAAATAAAAAAATAGAAAATCATGAACCAAAAGATAGTATAAAATATAGTATTAATATTACACGTTTCAATATTTTAAAGTAAAGGATTGTTTTTGTAAACGAAAAATAAGTTCAAAGAAAAGAATACTATATCTTTAATATTCACAACTAATTATTAAGAGAAGAATGTGCTACGATATATGTGAACTGTGATTCCCGTCAAGACTGTGGATCTATCTTTAAAGAATTTGGTATTTTAACTGTAGCATCTCTGTATGTACTGGCATGTTTGAACTTCATTCATCTTCAAAAGGCAGATGAGGCACTTTTTTTCTAATATACATGTTCATGAAACTAGGGGTAGAACTAATGTGGTACCTCCTAAATTTCGCTTACAGAAATCTCTGGATTCTCATCTGTACCTTGGTGTGAAACTATACAATAAATTAAATTTAAATCTAAGACAAATTGTAAATGCCAATTCTTTTAAAACTAGAGTTAAAAGTAACATTTAGTTACTTAATTTTTATACACTACAAGAGTACTTAAATGTAGATTCATTTCAATGACCTGCTAACGAAACCTATTGCATTGTATGCCAAATGGTTAAATAAATAAATAAATAAATAAATAAATAAATAAATAAATAAATAAATAAATAAATAAATAAATAAATAAATAAATAAATAAATAAATAAATAAATAAATAAATAAATAAATAAATAAATAAATAAATAAATAAATAAATAAATAAATAAATAAATAAATAAATAAATAAATAAATAAATAAATAAATAAATAAATAAATAAATAAATAAATAAATAAATAAATAAATAAATAAATAAATAAATAAATAAATAAATAAATAAATAAATAAATAAATAAATAAATAAATAAATAAATAAATAAATAAATAAATAAATAAATAAATAAATAAATAAATAAATAAATAAATAAATAAATAAATAAATAAATAAATAAATAAATAAATAAATAAATAAATAAATAAATAAATAAATAAATAAATAAATAAATAAATAAATAAATAAATAAATAAATAAATAAATAAATAAATAAATAAATAAATAAATAAATAAATAAATAAATAAATAAATAAATAAATAAATAAATAAATAAATAAATAAATAAATAAATAAATAAATAAATAAATAAATAAATAAATAAATAAATAAATAAATAAATAAATAAATAAATAAATAAATAAATAAATAAATAAATAAATAAATAAATAAATAAATAAATAAATAAATAAATAAATAAATAAATAAATAAATAAATAAATAAATAAATAAATAAATAAATAAATAAATAAATAAATAAATAAATAAATAAATAAATAAATAAATAAATAAATAAATAAATAAATAAATAAATAAATAAATAAATAAATAAATAAATAAATAAATAAATAAATAAATAAATAAATAAATAAATAAATAAATAAATAAATAAATAAATAAATAAATAAATAAATAAATAAATAAATAAATAAATAAATAAATAAATAAATAAATAAATAAATAAATAAATAAATAAATAAATAAATAAATAAATAAATAAATAAATAAATAAATAAATAAATAAATAAATAAATAATAATAAATTATTATTATTATTGTTATTATTATTATTATTATTATTACTACTACTACTACTACTACTACTACTACTACTACTACTACTACTACTACTATTGAGATGTATATAGTGCGGAGCGTACTCATTTTTGACGCTATTTCATGAATCGCTATCAGCCATGTCTGTACATAGGAAGTTCAGGAATAAATAAACGGTTTGGGAGTTTGGATAAAGAGAAATACCAACTATCGACCATCACATGATCCATAGAACTTAGAATAAAGCCTCTTACAGATTATATATCGTGTTACAAAAACCAATTTGAGGATATATTGATGTGATTTCTTTATTCATTGCTTCATTAATACCTACTTGTCTTTCCTCACAATTTAGTTTCTTTTCCTAATAATTTACTACACATATTTCAGTATCCTGACTGCAGGAAATAAAATGCTCAAAGATATATAATCATTTTGCTTCCGGTTTAACTGTGGTTTCAGTGACCGCTGTTGCTGCTCTCTATATGAGTTTGTTCTAATCGTTAGAGGAACTCAATCATCGGTAGAAAATGGCTCGTTATCTGTGGAATAGGTTCACGGCCATCATACGCTAAACGTTGAAAAAGCCAGTATGTAATTCAGAGCAGGAACATGTTGCCCCAAACTGTCGCCCCATATGGACACAATAACAAACGGAGCCAGGGATTTCCCACGCTAGTGATTATTGGAATTGCTTCCATCGATGTGCAAGCCATTTCATGGAAAATGAACACGTGCAACACATGGTCAGTGAATTCGCATTAAAATTGTACCACATGGATGTGTTAGGTAATATTTATGTATATATTTGGACAGGAAGTGTACACAACATATGTTGTTGGGGCGGGTTTAGCTATCCGGGACTGTGATAACCTCTTGACATTTCAGTGGTACTGTAAAACGACTTTCCTGTGCTTTATAGCGTGCAATTTATCTGTTGCTGCTCAATATCGCTTACGTGAACAGATTGGTCCGCGTAGTAGGAGGCAACTTCGAGCTTGTTATTCTCTTCTTGCCATTATTCTCAACGACTCTGGAGTAGGCCGTATGAATAAAATACGCATATCCACACAAGTAAAAAATGCGGAAAAACAATGTTAGCCTTTCCTCTGTGCTTATCTAAAAGATATGTGATGCTCTGCTAGAAGCTGCTTTGAACCCGACAGTTTCCAGTACACACCCTTTCTACTTAATTCTGAAACACTGAACAACTAATGCATAAAACATATTAGTTCTATTTCTTTATCCTCTCACGAGATGGCTCCGTGGTAACACGCTAGGCTTGAATTTGGCAGGTCCTGGGTTCGATTCCCTACGTGTAAGGCCTGAGAGTTTGATGGCATCATCCCTGTTCTATGTGGGGTCTGTGTGCCAAAATTCGGGTGCGGAGTATTGTTGGAAGTACCCGAAATTGAGTACAGAATACGTAGGAACATGTAGGTATAATAACACATTGTATAGGAGGGATTGTTTATCCCTGACGGGTAGCAGCCTACACATAGCATACGTACTTGATCCATCTTATACACTCCTATCTCCTCAACAGATCCTTCTCTGTCTCCCATGACGGCATATTATCCTCACCTCGTCCTATTAGAGCTGGTGATCCCCGAGGTAGTGTCCTGGGACCCACTCTCTTCCTTCTCTATATCAACACCCTACCTTCTTTGCTCCACTGCTCACTGTACCTGTTTGTAGACGGCGCAGCTGTAACCTCCATATCAACTAGACATTATATGGCTGCACCTAGAATGCAACAATACGCCGACCTCCTCACCACCTGGTTCAAACGATGACGCTTGAGCATCCACCCCCAAAAGAGCCAAGCCATCACTTTCTCCAGAAGGTAGCTAGAGGACCTACCACCTGTTCGTGTAGGCGGAGAGGAGGTACATTGGCAGTTTTCTGTAATTTACGTCCTCCAACGTTAAGTCATCTCGAACGATAAATGGAATGGGTGAAATGATGTTCAAATTAGCCCAGGGTCCATAGAGCTTAGAGGTACCCGACATTCGTCTTTCAGGATAAGGGAAAACCCCGGAAAAACCTTATCCAAGTAACTCACCCAGAGCTAGATTCGAACTCGGGACCTCTTGAACATATGTACGATATCTAGGCGTTTTGCTTGATGTAAAACTGATGTGGAAGAACCACATAACCTACACAGCCAAAAGGGTCAGCATACGTAGGGGTATGTTATGCTCATTGTACAATCGACGCTCAGGGATGTCCATATCCAATAAATTGCTCCTCTATAAACATGTGCTCCGACCAGCCATCACTTATGCCTGTGCGATTTGGGGTATAGCAGCTAAAACTCACCTACAGCGCCTTGAAGTCCTACAGTCTCGATTCCCCACGGATTCCCCATGGTACATCCCTAACCTTGTAATCCGTCGTGACCTACACATGTGTACCCTAACACACTACATCCACACCCTCTCACTCCCATTCTATCAAAACCTCTCCCATAACTTCAACTCCCTTATACGCGATCTAGGTGAGTACGACATCGACCCCGGTGAAAAATACAACTTGTTTTAGGTACATGAAAACACTGCAGTATCAGGATACAACTTATATATACATACATAAAGGAGGAAAAAAAAAACACCAAAACAAACGTCTACCGTCATTTGCCCTCTCTCATAAGGAATTCTACTACCAGTAGAGGTTTCAGCCCTGATCGGGCTTGAAACTGAAAGTCTGGCTTCCGAACTTTCAAGTGTCCAATAGCAGGTACCGTCCCCCACACCACTAACAGAGCTGACGAGGGATGTCCAGCAGCTACTTACAAACGGTCACATGTGGCACTTTCCAGGCTTCAGTTTTGGGCGCTGCATTGTACTCTGCATCAGATATTTTATTGCATGTGGTTTATATACAGCATACGTGTGTAGTGTTTAACGCCCGCTTTTACTACATACGGCACCGCAGGTGATGACACTGATGATACATGAGATGAAGATGGAGCACCGGTGGAATGAGATGGTGGGGGAAACCGGAGGTCCCGGAGAAAACCCGCCCCAGCGCCGTGTTATCTATCACAAATCTCACTTTGCGGTCGTCTGGGATCGAACCCAGGCCGTCTTGGTGAGAGCCAAGCGGTCTAACCACTAAGCCACGGCACGGCCATATACAGCATACCATCAAATCCTCAGGTCCGTAGCGGTATAAGTACAGTGGCAGCTCCCTTGTAAGGTAGTTTCTCAACTATCATGGTTACTTTTCCTTAATTTCCCTTTCATTCTGTTTTTTCCCTTATTTCATGTGTGCAAGTTTTCATGGCACATGGCGATTCCGGACGGATGGCGCAGATGCTTTTTCAAAGGAAAGAGTGTTTTCCTTGTACACTGGAGAGCAGTTTGGTTAATGCCGCCTCTGGGTAGTTGGAGCAGTGGTATGAGGTTAGAGTTGTCGATCTGGGAGGCTGTTGGTTAAGCGCTGCCTACTGTTTTCAAGTGCGCCGTGGCGTAGCGGGCTAAGGCAGCATGCCTTGGTCCCTGATCACGGAAAGCGGCCCAGGTTCGATCCCACCCATGTGGTGGGCATTTTAGGTCCCGGGTATGGGACAGGTGCCTACTCAGCATCGTGAGGAAAGTGAGGAGCGGCCCTGGTCACGGAAACCAACATTCCGGCTGGGGATGCCGAGTTGCTGACCACATCTCCTCCCCGTATCGGTTGGATGATCGTCCACCTCTGCCGTGCGTAAGTGGGCGTGAGTCCGACAGTCGGGTTGGTAGGCCTTGGCTCTCTAAGGGCTGTCACGCCAGTGGTTAACTTTAACTGTTTTCAAGGAGGCAAACTGATGAGGTGTCCCATATCAGGAACGAAATTTTGGCACACTAGCTCTTGCTGATATGATTTTGGCAATTAACATCGTCGTTAACAAACAAAATACTTATTTATTTATTTAGGCCTGCGAGTCTGGAATTGTTGGGAGCTTCTGTGGTCTTCTGAAGCTTTTAGTTTGCCCTAAATTTACTCATAATTTATATATTACATCTATATCGATATCTTCATCTCTGTTCTTATTTATAATTAATACTTAACCTTATTCTATTGGTTTTAAGTACATAAAAATTCCTTCGCAGATTTACTTACACATTTCTTTCTCATTTTTGTTTGTTCAAGAGAAATAATAATTTCAGTTTATAAAAGCACCATTTGCAAGTTCTACAAAAGTAAACTCATTGTCTTCTAGTCAATTTGTGTTCCACTTAATTTCATCCAAGCAATTTACTATCGCTTCAGTTCTAAGAAGTGTAGGAGTTCTTCTTAATAAAGTATTTTACGTTAAATATTGGCAGAGTCAATATCCTTCAGTGTAATTGCTGATGGAATCTTCTCTGAAGTCAATTTCATGCTTCATTGACATTCAGCTGAATTGAACAGATTTCTAGAGCAAAAAATTGCCATCTTAAAGTTCATTTTCTTTTAAAACAAAGACAATTTATTCCGTTCTCTATCACGCGTCATTTAACCTCCCAACATTTATATTCATTTTGAGATTAAATTACAGTCAGATTTTGTGTCTTGACGTTTAAATAATGGAAATAAATTGTTCTTCCCTAGAAGTTTGAATTTCAGTAACCAAATTAAGAAAGTTTTCTTTCTTTTCAGTTTATATAAAACTTTTAACATCATTTATTTATGGCAATAGTGAAGAACGAAACGTCAGCCATATTTTTTATCAATTTTGCAGAAATCCTTAGGAATGTTGTTTAAACATTAACTTTGTAGAACATATTGGGGTATAAATGAATGATATGGATGAAACGAAGCTCAAATGAACTTAGCGTGTGAGAGCTAAGAGTTCACTAATTTGTCTTCTGAGTATACGGGAAGAACCCGGAAGAAATCTTTACCAGGGTAACTTTCTCTGTAAGCAAGATTAGAACTTAGGGCCTTTTAAATGTGAAATAAACACGCTAGCTGATACCACAGAAGCGAGATAAATACATTATTATTATTATTATTATTATTATTATTATTATTATTATTATTATTATTATTATTATTATTATTATTATTATTATTATTATTATTATTATTATTATTATTATTATTATTATTATTATTATTATTATTATTATTATTATTATTATTATTATTATTATTATTATTATTATTATTATTATTATTATTATTATTATTATTATTATTATTATTATTATTATTATTATTATTATTATTATTATTATTATTATTATTATTATTATTATTATTATTATTATTATTATTATTATTATTATTATTATTATTATTATTATTATTATTATTATTATTATTATTATTATTATTATTATTATTATTATTATTATTATTATTATGTCTGTATTATTCTGTATTATCCACTCTAGATTCCCCAGCTCGTTTATACATTCACTTCATTGTTAATTTAACCTTTTGACAATAATTCAAAGCATACTACGAGCAATGTTCAATAAAGAATGATCTCAATTTTTTTTTTGACAACGTACCTTTACTCATCCTCATAATTCTGACAGTCCTTCTCAAAATAGTCTCCCCTGAATGCGATGAACTTGTCCCAGCGTTTCTGCTAATCTTCAAAGACATGTTGGAAACCATTTTTGGGAGAGCCTTCAAAATCGCCTGCGCAGCCTTCGCCACTGCTTCTGATGATGGATAATGTCTCCCACGAAGGCGTTTCTTCAAGTTACGGAATAGAAAAAAATTCACATGGGGCTAAATCTGAACTATAGGGAGGGTGAGGGATGCAAGATATTCAGCAACAACATTGGCAATATGCAGCCGTGCATTATCGTGGTGCAGCATCCGGCCTGCTTCACGAAAATGTGGTCTTTTGAGACTCATATGGACTTGCAATGTTTTCAGGACATCCCTATACTATTGTCCAGTTACTGATATGTGCACAGGCACAACATGCTGATAAACCGTTCCATGAATATCAAAGAATGAGATGATCATAACTTTCCCAGCAGAAGCAACCACTTTTGCTTTTTGGGGGGTTGGTGATGAAGGAGATTTCCTCACTGAGCTTTGCTGTGTGCTCTCAGGATCAAAATGATGTAGCCAAGTTCCATCAGCAGTGAGTACGTTTGAAAGAAACTCCGGATCTTCCTCTAACATCAACTTTAACTGCGTGTTACTTCCATTGCAGCGGTAGGCGATACTGAACATGTCTGAACTTGACTGATTCTCACGGGCGGGAACAAAGAGTACCAACAATGAAAGTGCTACGGCGTGTTTGTTTCAAATTAAGCTAACAGAATATAATAAGATTGAATTTTAGTGCGAAAAATTATGTCCGTAAAAATTATGATTATGCCTTATTGAACAGCCCTCGTAAAATTATGAGAGGAGAGTCAAAGTGCGTGTGCGTGTTTGTATGTGTGTGTGTGTGTGTGTGTGTGTGTGTGTGTGTGTGTGTGTGTCTGTGTGTGTGTGTGTGTGTGTGTGTGTGTGTGTGTGTGTGTGTGTGTGTGTGACAGAGGGTACAAAGGAACAGACATTTTTGGATGAGTAAAATGTTATTAGGAATATGTTTCATATTATTTTTCATTCTGGGTGCTTCTCTTTCTCGGTTATTTTCAGAGCTTGAAAATACATGTTCAAATTGAGTCATAATTTACATTTTAATTACTATATCATATTGGATACAGAACTAATATTATGAACATACATACTTTGTGAAACACGATTTTATTTCGCGCAGTAGAAAATAAGGAAAGAAAGATGACATAGAAACAACAGACCTCAGAAATAACGGGATACAAATAGGTACTATGTCACTATGTACTTAGCAAACTATAAGCCAATGACATTCCTCTTCAGATATTTGGAAAAATATAAGCTTGTGAACATTTTGAAATTAATTACGGATTACATTTGTGAAAGATAAACACATCTAAAGCTAAAGATGAATCTGCGATTACGTTCGTTAAATACTAAGATGACGTAATTTCTCCGCATTGCATTTTCGTTATATTTATGTAAGCGTCTGCAGAGCAACTTTCTGATTTAATCGTCCTGGAGTAGCATCAGCTTTAACGCCAATTCTGGGAATAGTTCATGAATGAATTAGATCTTCAGATGTAATAAGAATTCGTGTTAAAGTATTTATTGGTAATGTTGTTCGATTATCTACTTCAAGTAAACGGATATTATAAGGGTTTAATTCATTTTGAGGAATTATGTAAGAGTCCTACATCTGTGAAATCTGAATATTCATAACTTCAGTATCATTGATGTCCAATAGTTTCTAATGTTAAAGTGGGATTAGAATTTTTATCAATTAAGTAAAAAATACGAAGAGAAGGTAAAGCAATAAAACTTAAAATACTACAGCTGGTAACACTGTTCAAAGAATTTCAAGTGATTGACCGTCTATAACAGGTCGATATATAAACTTATTAGTTATTAAAGATAAAATTATATAAACTACTGTAGTAACAATTATAGTAATAATAAATATTGAGTGGTCATGAAAGTATATAAACTGTTCTATTAAAGGTGAAGCGCTATCTTGTAAACCTAAATTTGCATATGTAGCCATATGCAAAAGTTTAAAATTTATTTGTGGAGCTTAAATCCATTGCACTATTCTGCCATATTAGAAGATAATTCATTATTTAGTGATTAAAGTTAATTCATTGTATGTATGTTCTGCTGGAGGATAGTTATGGGCTCATTCAATAGATCTATTTATTTGGGATGAAAATAATACTGAACGACTAGATCTTATTCTTTCTCATAAAATGAAAATAAATATGACAACGCCAATAAATGAAATTATAGATCCTATTGATGATAGAATATTTCATTAAGCATAGGCATCAGGATAATCAGTATATCGTCGTGGTATATACCTGCTAATCCTAAGAAATGTTGAGGGAAGAAAGTTAAATTAACTCCAACAAACATAGTAAAGAATTTACTTTTTAATCATCTTGGATTTAATGATAAACCAGTAAATAAAGGGTATCAATGAAAAAATCCTGCTATAATAGCAAAAACTGCTCCTATTGATAAGACGTAATGGAAATGAAAAGCTTTATCACGAAGAACCTGATATAAGATGTTCTATAAACTAGAAAGTACCATCTGTGACTATAATAGGCTCCTAAATTTCAGACTTTGGTAGTTAAAATTATACTAAAAAACGTAGTTCCTGCCATGAGAACGGTTTCATTTCGAACAGGAATTTCTTGTCCAAAATTTGTATATATCTAGTTTTCATATCCCCAATGTCGAATATTAAATTGGAAATTAAAATACTTAAGTAGAATGAAAGAGCTTTCAGTTTATCAGTGTTCCAGTGAGTTGGACATGTACAGCCTCAGGCATTAAAAGTGCAACTCTGCTGGCATTTGATTCAGAAAATTGTCCAGGAGTTGCTTTTTCTTTGTGCTTATCGCCCGGCTCCATGCAGTTTCAAGCATTATTTTGGGAATTCCCATGCACATTTTCCAATAAAATTATTTGGTGTGAAAGAACAATTAATTTCCATTAATTGTACCTAATAGTGGTCCGAACTATAAAGCCCGGGCCTTAAAGTACTTACAGCATAGTAAGTCGCCATTAAGGGAGTTGTCTCGTGTGTTTATGAGAACTCCTAAGTGGTTTACCGGGAAAAACACGAGTCAGTTGGAGAATTTAATATCATGTCAGCATGTTGGCCATAGTAGCTCAAATGGTTAGAGCGGCTGGACGGATACCAGAAGATCCGTCGTTCAAATCCCGGCTATGACATTGAATTTTTCAGTCTGGCTCTACCCTTTCAATTATTTTATTTGTCATGAAAATATCCTAAGCTTATGATATTTTAATTAAAATCGTCAGAGCCATTTGAAAATAATAAAAATGTTTCTACTTAAAGGATAATATCATGAAAATCTTCTTATCCGATTCTTGGAACATGCTGAACATAAATACCAAGTAGTTAATTTAACTCCCTTTGTTTTTTTAGTTATGATGTTTACACATATACACTTTTTTTGTAAAGATTCAATTTCTGAATTCAGAGAATATCAAAAATATTTCTTAAATCTTAGTATCGAATACTTCATCTAATTACCATACATAAGTAGTAGAAAAAGTAAAAACTGGTTGGATACAGAAAATATGGCTCTGTAAAACCTTTGTTATTCCTTAAAGGGACGCAGCACCGAAAACCTCAAATCCTTCAATTTTCAATCAATGTTGTTGAAAATTTTACCACTTAGTTCTCATGCATACCTAGTGGACACAGGATTCAAAATTTGGTTCTTATATCTTCAATAGTTTTTGAGTAATTTATATATGAAATTAAAAATTTGTCAAAATCAAACCTCCACCTGATGAAAGTTGTCAAAAAATTTTATTTTTCTATTTCTAAAAATATTCAGATGGTTATCAAGAAAAGATCTATTATGTGAATTTCTTATACTGCCTTTAGTTCCAGAGGAAATAAATTAGGTATGAAGCAAACAAAAACGCCAAAAATTATTAAACCTTTGACTTTTTATATCAATAACCTTAAAAATATAATGCATATTAAAAATTAATATGATAGAAACCTTTGCTTGCTTTCTGAGAACATGTGTTGAAAATGTTAGAGGGACTGAATCAAAAGTGCATCGTGTGGAACATTTTTAATGACAAAAAATGTTGAAGAGCTATAACTGAGTAAATAAAATTTTAAAATCCAAAACATTTTCTTTCTCAGCTACATGCCTTGAAGCAGACTAAAAACCTCCAGATAGAAAAGTTGGACTCTCCTGGCTCTTCCTTCTCTCTTCTGCAGCAGTTTTCTTCAACTTTTGTTTCATTCTGGATGTTTTAGAAGTTACCTTCGTAGAAATTGCTGAATGAAGTAAGCGTAATTGGTCCTTCCATTGGCTAATTTTTAGAGATTCTGGTGGAATCTGTGTCCATTATGTCTGACTGCAGCTTGAGTGAGGCAGAACAACCAAAATTAAATTCACTGATGGTTGATGTCTCACCTGAAGTCTCTTTTTTTAAACAAATATTTCTTTTGGGCAATTATGCCATATCATGTTATGTAAACCATCATTTGCATTTTGTGTCTTAACCAATGTACATCTCCTTAGGATTTCATCTGACGCCAGCCTTTGGTACACAGGCATTAGTTTTCTTACCACATCAGGCCTCAAGTATGTTCCCATTGTTGTGTTTCTTCCCATGTATCGTTTAGCCTATTCGTGATCCTAACTATGTACACAGTCAACAAAAAGTCAGATGTTTCAAAGAATGTTTTACCTACAACCTATATAACAGTTATATGCACGTTTTGATGTATAAAATACTTTTATAAATGTTAAATGGCACGCTAAAACTCTTCAAGTATATATAAACAGTATGTAGTTTAACGAAAATCACAAGAGAATCCCGACCAATTTAGAAACTCACACAAAAGCAAAAATCTAAACATTACTATTTGGTTTCAATGTTTGTAGCAAGTGTTTTGTTTCCATGGTGCCACATATTGTAAGAAATAACCATCATACCAACACACAAAATTCCACCAGAAACTTTGCCCGCTAATTTCAAATGTATTAATTTAGTACATTCAATCGAACTCAAATGACACAATTCTGTGAATCCAAGGGCTTACATGCACGTGTGCACGTGCATTTAAATTATCATGTGAAGGTATTTATATACCTGAAACTCATAAATTTAGTTGGATTATGATGCTATAAGGTTAAATGTATTTTATTAGCTCAAAAAAATCCTATATTTCTAGCCAATTTCGGTGCTATATTCCCTTGAGGGAGAGCAATGTTCATCTTTGGCTTGAGTTACCAAATGACTCAAGTGTACATATGACATTTCCAGTAGCTTGGTCAGACATACGTACAGCTCCTGTGGCTCCTCTAGGCAGAGACGAGACAAACCAGAAGCTATAGCCTCTGGACAATATGAAGAGGTATACTGTAATTACAAGGGCATAAAAGCACACATCCCTCTCGGTACATGTCAGCCATTATATTAGCAGCTCCAGGGTTAGTGCTCTTACTTCATGCCTTGCTACAGATCACAAACTACCTTTGTCTCTATTGAATTATCCTCCGCAGCTCTTCTCTTGGTACATCTCTACAGCGGGTCTGCTATATTGCTTCTCACTGTATTAGATTTCACGATACGAATGAACTAACATTTCAAGGATCTTGTGCTTTATGTCTACCTCTATTATTCTTTTCATTTTGTTGCCTTAATTAGATATTGCTGCATCTACTATAACTGATTTATAAACTACTTGTTCGATAAAAATAAGGATATAAATACTATTAATTACAATTTTTCTCATCTTTTGCTAGGTTTTAGTGTACAATAAAGCACGTGGTTTGGATATCCCATCATTACAAAGGTATTATATAGTTCCTTTATTGGATATGAATATTTTATCCCAAAATTATATACAGTCGACGAAAATTACCAGAAGAAATACGTAAAATATGAAACTATTAACAGTGAAGAAAATAAATATATACAAATATAATACTTTGTAACTTATCTTAAATAAGACCTGAAGTTTTCCTGGTGACGAATACGCTCACTTTCTTCTCGGGCAGCCAGTCAGGTGAAAAGATGATTAGATATCAACGTTTCGGGAGTGTGCATCTCTCCCATCATCAGGATATTTATAAAATGTTATAACCACAAATGAAATACTGGATATAACACAACTATAAACAAAGACAAAACACTATCATAATTCGCATTACTGAACAAAAGACTGTTTTCAGTAAATTAAATGCCAGGTCAGGAGATGGCGTGAGTATAGATAATTGTGTCAAAGAAACGTAACTACTTAACTTGATTATCAAACTGTGTTGATCTTTGCTTCTTAATTCGACGGATTTCCATTTTGAAGGCCGGTTTCCCAGAGGAGCTGAGCTGAAATCCAGCATCACGATTAAGCTTGCTCCTTTCAGAGGAAATCGCCAAACCCTCCTTAATTCTCCGCTCCCAGTAACTGTTGCATTTTGCCAAGATGGTCGTCTCCCAAAAATTGGCTCTATGGTATATAGGACAAACCGGAAGGACCATCTCTACTAGAATAATCGAAAATGAACGGAGCATTCGTTTAATGCAAGCTGAGAAGTCTGGGCTGGCAGAGCATTGTTTTGATAACGGCCATAGAGCCAATTTTCGGGAGACGTCCATCTTGGCAAAATGCAACAGTTACTGGGAGTGGAGAATTAAGGAGGCTTTGGCGATTTCCTCTGAAAGGAGCACGCTTAGTTGTGATGCTGGATTTCAGTTCAGCTCCTCTTGGAAGCCGGCCTTAAAAATGGAAATCCGTCGAACTGAGAAGGAAAGATCAACACAGTTTGATAATCAAGTTAAGTAGTTACGTTTCTTTGACACAGTTTTCTATACTCACGCCATCTCCTGTCCTGGCATTTAATTTACTGAAAACAGTCTTTTGTTCAGTAATGAGAATTTTGATAGTGTTTTGTCTTTATTTATATGTGTGTTATATCCAGTATTTCATTTGTGGTTATAACCTTTTATAAATATCCTGATGATGGGAGAGATGCACACTCCCGAAACGTTGATATCTAATCATCTTTTCACCTGGCTGGCTGCCCGAGAAGAATGTGAGCCTTCACTTATCTTATAAGAAATGACGACAATTATTGCGATTTCATGTAAAACGTTTACACATCTTCAGCTGTTAGAATCGTTACGAACACTAGATGTCTATATGTTCTTGTTAGTATTACCAAACTCTGAAAATAAAACAAATTTATAAACAGAATCGACTGCTGGTATTTCAACATTCATTACGCGATGCTTGTTTTTTAAAATAAATATCTTTCCCCAAACCATTAATTCTATTGGTCCATTTAATTGTTTTAATAATTTAACTTATGGATTTTTTTCATGGTTAAATGACCAAAATTGATCTGCTATGGCCGATTTATCAGTTTGGTTACACTTAATATTACGAAAATGTTCTTTCGTTGTGGTTTCTGAATTACGTTTTGTCTTTCCAGTATAAACTTTATCACAATCGAAACAGTTAAACTGATATATACCAGATATTTTATTATTAGGAATTTTATCTTTTATAAAGAAATGCAATATCTTTTAATGTCCTTAAATACTATATTTATTTTGAGGAACTAAAGTTATAACAAATAAAACGTTTTTGAAAATTTTTACTAACCCAAGGATGGTAAGTAATTTTTTTAAATTAATAATCATTTTTATTTTTCGAAGGGTAGAATAATCATTAAAAGTTTTTTGATATTTGAATTTTTCAATTTTTTTATTTATAAAGTCTTTATTAAAACCATTAATTAAAGGAGTATTAATAATATGTTTATATCCTTTATTAAATTCATCTTTATTCAGAGGTATATTAAAAGTTAAATTATCAAAAGAATTTGTTTTATTTTCAGATTTTGGTAACACTAACAAGAACATATCGACATCTAGTGTTCGTAACGATGGAAACAGCTGAAGATGTGTATAAGTTTACATGAAATCGAAATCCTGGAGAATTTATAAGAATTACCATCATTTCTTATAAGATAAGTGAAGTTTTAAGTTATAAATTATTATGTTTGTATATATTACCAGAAGAGTTTGATTCCTCTGTATAAAATCAATTTGCCAGTTTTTGTTTTCCGAAAACGTGACCTACAACTCTCAGAAACATTATTCTTCATGCCTCAGTAAATCCTGTATAATGACTGTCCTTAAATCAGTTACATGTTATACCTTGGAGTGCTCTTCACCAGCAGTCTGACTTGGAAACCTTACATTGAATATATCACAACATTGGTAGTTTAAATTATATCATCTAAAATGTTTTTGGAGTTAAAAATCATTAATAAAATCTCTTTAAGATACACAGCTCTTGTATGTGACGCAGCAAGCGATACATATTCACAGTTCAAGTTATTGAGAACAACAATGACAGATCCATGGTTCGTAAAGGATCGTCAACTTCACTTGGCATTGTGTTTTGCAGTCTATGTTTGTTAAAAGTAGAGCTTGATAGCGAATTAATGATTTAAACTGAGATATATCAATATGGTTCTATAAAAACCCGAGAACAAAATTAGTAAGTACTGTAATGGGAAAGTAGAGGTGGAAGAAAATAAACAAGTCTGCGGAAAAAACTTAAAGAAAAGGGGGGTTAGCCCTGTCATTTCTAATTTCTGTACTGCATACTCAGTAAGTGGAGAAGGTATGGCAGACTTCCACCCAAAATTGAGATACCTATATTTCATTTAATCATACATTTAATGTTAATAATAATAATGATGATGATAAATAACATATTTGGTAGCAGGTCTTTGTGTATACGTATGTGTCGTATAAAGGTTCAACAACTTCCAAGGTTGCTACGGGAAGGTTTTTAAAAAAATCCCCTATTCAAACTACTCTTTACACTTTTCTTTAATTTATGTCTTCCAACGTTAAGTCATATCGAACGATGAATGAAATTGGTGAAACGATGCTGAAAATGCGTCTGGGCTCCATGGAGATTAGAGCTACCCGACATTTGTCTTTCAGGATAAGGGAAAACCCCCGAAAAAGCCTTATCCAGGTAACTCAACCTAACCAAGATTCGTACTCGGGACCCCTTGAAGGTGAGGCAGACACGCTACCAAATAACCTACCGAGGCGGGCACACTTTACATGGTACACTTTCTGAAAAGTTTGATTTTTTCAAAAATGTGGCTAACGATTTTATTAGAATACTAAATGTTTAAGATATTTACGGCAAATGCTCTATACGAGTGTATTTGAATTTTCTGGGTATGTCTTAGAAGTCCTCTTCATTCTGGATGACTTTTGCATGACTGGAAAACCGTAAGGAATAGACAACATTTTACTGCACAAAAAGTGTAAAGCTCGTTAAAAGCTTACAATTTATGTCAAATAATTTTCTGGAATGAACATTTTTTATTATTTATATGAATTTTCCAATAGTTGTCATTTATATTCAATGGCATAGCAGCGACTTGTATTGCGGATCTCCCGGTAGCCGTCCGGTTGCTCTAATACTGAGCTACCATGACAACATACCAGCAAGGTACTAAATTCTCCAACTGACTCATTTTATCTGATAAACCACTAGGAAATCTCATACAGATATGAGATAACATACGTTAGTGGCGACTTTTAATATTGTAAGTACGATGTCTGTTCAGTAAAGAATGATCATAATTTTTTACGGTCATAATATTTCGTCCTAAAATTCAATCTTATTATATTCTGTTAGCTTAATGTGAAACAAACACGCCGTACTACTTTCATTGTTGGTACTCTTGGTTCCCGCCTGTGAGAACCAGGAAAGTTCAGACATGTTCAGTATCGCCTACCGCTGCAATGGAAGTGACATGCAGTTAATGTTGATGTTAGAGGAAGATCCGGAGTTTATTACAAACGTAATCACTGCTGATGAAACTCGGCTACATAATTTTGATCCTGAGAGCAAACTGCAAAGTTCAGTGTGGAAATCTCCTTCATCACTAACCCTCTAAAAAGCAAAAGTGGTTGCTTCTGCTGGGAAAGTTATGGTCATTTCATTCTTTGATATTCATGGAATGGTTTATCAGCATGTTGTACCTGCACACTCATCAGTGACTGGACAATACTACAGGGATGTTCTGAAAACATTGTTAGTCCATACCAGACGCAAAAGACCACATTTCCGTGAAGCAGGCTGGATGCTAGAGCAAGATAATGCGCGGCCGCATATTGCCGATGTTGTTGCTGAATATCTTGCAAAAATCAACGTGAAGTGCATCCCTCACACCCCCTATACTCCGGATTTAGCGACATGTGACACTTTTCTATTCCCTAACTTGAAGAAACGCCTTCGTGGGAGGCATTATCCATCATCAGAAGCAGTGGTGATGGCTGCGGAGGCGATTTCGAAGGATCTTTCAGAAAATGGTTTTCAGCATGTCTTTGAAGACTGGCAGAAACGCTGTGACAAGTGTATCGCATTCAGGGGAGACTATTTTGAGAAGGACCATCAAAATTATGAGGATGAGTAAAGGTACGTTGTCAAAAGAAGTATTAATAATTCTTTATTGATTAGCCCTCGTAACTTAAGTCGCGTGCTTCATAGTATTTAACTTTAAAAGTTTCTGTGAATCAGTTTTTTGAATCTGAAATATAAATTCTTCTAATGAAAGATAATGCTAAACACAGCCGATTTTACTTCATATGGTTTTATTTACTTAGGTATTTTTATATGAGTCATTATAATCGTCCCCATCCGCAGAGGAGAAAGTGGACTGGCTATAAATTGGAGGGGCTTAACAGAAGACCTACTCTCCAAGAATTTCAAGTATGTGGAAGGATAATCCTCCACTCATATCTTCCACAGTACGATACAGAGAAAATAGAAAAACGTGCCGTGAAGGTAAATGCACCGTGTAAGGTAAGGGATAAACTTTCCAAAGTACATGTAACCGAACTTCCCTTAGCCTGCGATAAACGATAATCTCATTGCGGTATTTTGACACGAAACTGTTTACATTAGAAACTAACTGAGCCCTGCGGCTCCGCTTCATCGCTGAGTAAACTGTGGAGATTCTTGTCTCTTTTTTCTTCTTTCCTTTTACCTCCCCTACTTTATTAATTTTCCTTTCCCACTCTTTCTCCTCTCCTCTATCCCTCCATCATCCTTCTAGAACAGCTGAAGAGACTAGATTTTTTTCGATAAACAGATTAAAATGGAGGTATTTGTATTATCTGAATATAATTTTACTCTGGGATATGGTATATCAGAACCCGCTAATTTTAAAGGTAATTATGAAAATATTCCAGTTGACTTACAGCAATATATGGCTTAAACTAGCACATAACTAGCATCTTTATGAGCCCAAAAGTATTTACAGATCTAATACTTATATTTACTGGACCACTGGTATACGAAATATTCAAGTTCAATAATGTTGCAGTAATTTGTTTAATATTTAACTAATCATATACGGCGCAAGGTAAAGTTCTCTAGACATGTCTCTCATTGCTGTGAAATTCCCACAAATATATCACGTCAAATATATCTCTGGCATGATATTGATGATATAATATAGTTTCAGTGCATTGTCTTTGAAATTTCAAAATCCACAATTTCAGTTTGATACTATTTAAAATTATTATTAGACAGATATCAGGATAATGTGAATATGTATATAAAATTTAATGCATATTTTAAAATTAATTCCCGAATAGTAATTAATAAGTTTACTATTTTAATGCTTTAAAATGGCTCCTGGCATTGCAGTTTAAAAATTTCTAATTGAACCCATTATTAGTAAACAATTTCAGAGATAAATTTTCGATTTTTGTGCTACTTTGGGAGAACATAACTGCTTCAAAATTTTGTTTAAAAAGGTACATAATATGAGTCACTTCACAAGCAAAGTGAATTTGATTTCGAATTTCAGTTAGAGTGGGTTATTCGGATTCTTGAGTTTACCTTTGCCCATCATCTTCACGAACGTGGATTCTTCAGCATAATTTCTGTCATTTCGTTCCTTCATCGTCCGATGCGATCGACCAGAGGTTAAAGGACGTTAAATACTTCGAAAAAAGGTCATCGGTTTAAACTAAAACATACATAACTTAATTCTTTGAAAATGAGAAATATCGTCTGCTGAATAGCTAAAAAGAGAGAATTTTTGAAAATTATAGCGCTAAAATAGCACTACTTCTGATTTTATGTTGCTTATAAATATCACTTACTGCATAACTAGGCCCTATTTTGTCTTTCCCGCCTCTGTAGCATGATGGTAGTGTGTCTGCCTCATATTCAAGAGGTCTCGAGTTTGAATCTTGGTTAAGGTGTGTTATTTGGATAACGTTTCTTCTGGGGTTGAAATATTAACGTCAGGCAGCTCTAAACTCTAAGGATGATGGGCTCATTTGAGCATGATTTCACATTTTATTTATCATCCAATGTAATTTACGTTGAAGGGTGTTAATGAAAGAAATCTGTGGTCCTTTCCTGGCCAGAACCTCTGAAGACTCCTGAAGCATCTCACTCTTATATAGACAAAACATATTTCACTAAGCTTTTATAACAATATAAACTTAGAGGTACACATTTAAATTGCTATATTACATGAATTAAAACATCTATACCTATAGGCTCAAAAACTACGGGACATAATACACAAGTATAGGGTTTGTAGCGTTACATCCATATTTAAGGACTATGCCATTTTTTATCTTTTTTCATTAATAGTTGTTCTTAATTGTGAAATTATTTTAAAAGAATATTCAATATAAAAAACCATGCGTTTAACCGACAGGTCTGCATCAAGTGATGTTAAGAATCACACACTGTTCAAAGTGTTCATTTGACCATAATAAAGTATGTAAACTTCTGTGTTATTTTTCAATATGTTAAATGTTAAAACAAATTATACATCAGGTATTTATGTTTCTGTAAAAATTAAAACTAGACATAATATAAATAAAATATTTAATTCAAAACTTCTATCATACATTTTCTACAGATTATGTACTGCACATAAATAAAGTATTGAAATATGTGTACATTTGTTTATAAAGTATAAATTAACTAAATTAAATTAAATAAAAAATAAATAATTTATGCCTGGAAAACTTAAGTATACTACACTAGTTCATTTATACATTATATATAAAAGAGTAATTCCTAGTATGGAGTGGAGAATGGATTTGAGACTTTTTAAAACAAGGTTCAATAGATAAACGTGCATATTTTGCACTAAATTCTCTGGAATAGGGTTTCCTGAAGCAAATTTTAAAATAAGTGCGTTTCAAAAGGTAAAGCTGATTTATGGAGCCAGTTATATCGCATAGAAATGTTTTGGTGGATTTAAAGCTGTATAGAATATAAGTGTGATGGGGGAGTAAAATGTATGTAAACTTTCCTCATTGTGCTGGTAAATCATCAGAATGAACCAACTTTCGAGTTTAGACGCCGGCGTACTTTTATGTTACAAGATCACAGCAACAATGCAGTTGCATTACCTTCACTTGTTTTTTATAGGAGGGGAAGATCTACGCTTGGCTTTAGCATTGTCTTCGAGAATGTTTGACTGGTTAAGTTCACATTCTTATTGTGAATTCACAATAAGTAACCCCTGATATACCTATCCTAATTAAGTGGAGTGCATAAGATAATTAGGAAAAGTATTAAAATTAGCATATTGTTTTTACAAGCGAAACTTCTGAAGATTGATGAAGAATTATGTAATTATGTCATTATTCTATCAATTTCATATCCTATTCATTTCCTTCAGCCCTGTTGTTTCAGCCAGTATTATTTAAGCATTTTCTCTACATTAATGTTTTATTCAAAACTTGATAAATACCAGGCTTATATTTTTAAACTTGAACACGGTGTGAGAAATCAAAACTTTGTAGCTGCGTATTCAAATAAAGGGAAAAGACACCTTGTAGTTTGTAGAACTTCAGAGGAAGAAAAGGTCAGTGCATAAATGCATGTTCAAACGCACTGACATTCCTAAACTAGCATTATTTAATCAACGAAATATTACTTTGGCTTGAGGCGTTTCTGTATGAATTTCTGAGTATGTACTTGAAGAAATTATTCGACGTCATCACTATGCATTTGTTTCAGCAGATTGTGTCGCTGTAGCAGTTGCTGCTGTTGTAATGTCAGCGGACGTAGCATTGGTGGCGTTTGCATCTGTTTCTGTAGAATTTGATGCTTGTTCTTCATTTCCAAAGCTAAGACCCAATAGATTCGTGAAGAAAGCTATGCCCTCCTCAGCAGATTCGTTGACGGCAGCTATAAGTGCTTCCTCGTTGATTTCTGTAGTTTCCTCGTTGGTTACTTCGGCTGCTTCTGTGCTGTAAGGCCAAAAAGCATATCTGTTGAGAAGTTTTATCTAGATACAATTTTGTAAATATCTGAGATGCATTTAAAATTAATTACGCTAAAAATATTAATCACAATAAATACACAATAACAGAAGCGTGTAGTAGTTTAATTTTACATAATTTTAGTGTCTAAGTTACTTGGGATGTTGGAGGAACACAACTTGGAAACATAAGTAGTCCCCTGAAGAGGCAAGTCGATACAGCGTCCTTCACTTCATTACACAGCGATCTACTTATTTGTCATACATTAAAAGGAAGATGTGTATTTACGTTCCTGCATTAAATGTCGCACATATAAAGAATTGGAAAGGACAACCCCCGATCCGACATAAGTGAAAGAAGAGCAATAAACTTCAGTTTTGTGGACGGTGCTACTTATTCTATATGTTTCCTGAACCACATATAAACATAAATAAAGCAGAAAACCAAACCGCTAAAGAAGGGTCGAGATCGGCAGAAACTTATATCAAATGTTTCTCATAATAATGAACAGCTAAGTGCAGGCTTCAGGTGGTTTTTAGCCTTTAATAAATCTCACACATTTTCACCATCGTTTGTAAAGATGAGCGAAAGTGTTGGCTCAGGTGGTAACACCCATATGAGTTATTTTGACTGGTTAAACCGACTGGCTATATGAAATTTTTTTAAATACTGATGTAAGTAGCGGCAAAGGGACATGGCATCGTTTAAACTCACATGTAATTTCGAGCTATTGTCACTCTATTTTGTATTACATTCTTCTATTTATTTTTCTTCAAGCACTAAGCCCTTTAGCTTTTCGTGTCTCCAAATAAGTTCATCCAATTTGTTTGCTCTTCCTCATTCACATCTTTATAATCTAGCACACAGAGCTCTTCTTGGACTTATTTCATTTATTTAATTTTCTATAAAGTTGCATATATAATATGAAAAAAACACATGATTACTTATTTGATCTCATTTTGTCAATGTCATGATTTATCTTATAAATCTCTTTTCATTTGCTATATATTTGTTTTAGTGTACACTTCTCACTGCCATATAAACACATAGGTTTAGCCATGGTTATTTAGTTACTACAAGATCTAACACAGCGGTGTTTAACTGTAGAGCACGTGCTTAGTTTCCCTGCATATTTTACTTTACCACCCCAAACCCCAACAGTGGCCAAGGCAAAGAGAGACACGCCTAATAGTCAGAGGTGGATGAATGTGTACTTCTTTGATTTCCCATACGTAAGAATTACACCGCATGACATCACTGGAACTCGGTCACCACGGGAAAATATGTAATTCTGTAACAAGGGGTAGATGGAGGTGATTTCTATCTCCCCTCTCTTGCTTACTTACTTGTAGCTTCGAAGTTATGTCCACCAAATCAAACAAATTCTGTTTACCAGAAAGTTATCTCGCGGTATGGCTCAGGCGATTTCGTCTGCGGCCCACATTCGGGAGGTCCGTGTTCGATTCCCGCGGCTGGCCTACCTGATTCATGGACTTTTCGGGGGTTTACCCGGGTCACCAGCGAATGCTGGATAGGTTAATTACATTCTCCGATTTTCCTCTCGCTCCATTTCATCTCCATTATCATTTTACGTCATCTCTCATCTAGTGATCTCTTTCAGGGTAGAAAGTCTCGGCGGGAGTCTCGGCGCTGCATGGCAGGATGATATGCTCCTGGTAAAAACTTCCTCCTCCGGTAGGGGGGTCTTCGGGACGACCTAGTGGACCGTTTCAGGACCTCGGTGGGTTGGATGCCGGCTGTACTGGCTTGTCGGGGAGTTTCCAACTAGTCAATAGCAGGGACTCTGCCCTCTGCACCGTCGTGACTCCTGTGTCAGCCCTCTCTCATTTCTCTCCCTCGTCCTTCCTTTCGTGGGTGCCCTACTTGGCAAGACTGGTTGCAGTACCGAATCCCCTCTGTAAGAATTTATCCTATCCTATCTCACGAAAACCTATCAACCTACATTTTACCAATTAGGTATTGGGTCGTCCCAATATTCTATAGCTTTTGACTATCATTGTTTTCTTAATGGGTAACTTGTCTTTAACAAAATATCAGAATATAGCATTTGGTATTTACCTATGTTTAGAGGCTAGGGGAAGACAGTGTAAACCCAAACTTAAAGTTTTAATAGTACATAAATAGGTAACTTTACTCATTTTTAGTGTTCCAGGTTCTTTATACCTGAGCGTCTTTGTTTCGTGAATAAGCAGTTACCTGGGTTGAACGTCTTTGGAGATTTAAATTCAGAAATAGAAGATCATCTAACAAACAAAATCAAGTAAAATTGCGAAGACTGGTGTCCGAGATACGAAAATGTTGATCAGATGTACGATGGAGATAAATGTCGAGTTTCAGTGATAGAATAAAAGTACCTACGTCCCTCCACTTGTCTTTTGTAATATAAAAATAAATTTTTCATGATAAATTCTTGGCTGATATATCCTCTTAGTAATAAATTAATATCAAGCTCCAGAAAATAGTTATGTTACTAGAACGCAAGGAAATAATGTAGGTAATGAGAAACTATACCTTATCATTTGCTCTGTTATAAAATTGTTGCTCATCAATTGAGTAACAAGTTTGTTATAGGTTTTTGAAAATCATTTTAACACAGGAATAACAGATGAGGTGCACTTATGGGCAGATGGCGTTCACCGTACACAAATACACAAGTGAAGGATCTAGTTTACAAATGAAATTACGAGTTTGCTGCTCTCGCAAGTTTTGTGGAGCGCTGGCTTGTTGGGAAAATTCTAAGGTGGTAGGGAGAAGGACCAAGTTAACAAAGCCTACAACACAAAAGAGTAGAAAATCTGGCCGGTTGAATTATTCGGTGGCGATCCTCCCATTGTCTCCTACTTGGTATGTGCTAGAGAGCACTCTAACGGTCAAGATAAAGCTGCGGTCCACTGGTGGTAATTTATTGTTTTATGAACAGCTTTATTACTGTCTAAAAATGAGAAGCACTCTTTTAAGCGGATAAGCCTATGTATAGTATACCACAGGAGAGAAAGTTCCCAGGGGATGAGACGCAGGGGGGTTGGAAAAGGTTTCTACACCCTCTGTCGACACGTTTATGATACCCCATGCCAGTTCAGTTACAGACCATTCAAAAACAATCTGACCTCTTCTACTTTTCTGAACGAATCTTCTCGGTTTTAGTGTACAGAGTGAATAGGGCGCATGTGTTTTTAACGGTCTGCTCCTTGTGTACCATGCGTTCTCTGTCACACACATTCGCTGTCCTTGTCCCACTGTGGAAGGAGGCACATTCCTTTCAGGGAGCTTCTTTGCGTTGCTGGACATTTAGTGCAATAGTATGAATACCAGCGGCAGGTCCGTACTATCGTTCACTATCCATCTTAAACACCAAGTGCTATGTGTTTCCCTGCTCAGTTTTACTTTCCTTTTAATCAATTTATTTGATTTTTTGAATTAGTATAGTAATGATAAACAAAATGGTACATTAATTTCCCCCTCAAAAGAACAATATTATTTATTTGACAATGTTCTTTAGATTAAAATATTAGTATTTAAGAAAAATAAGTGAAAGTAGAAAGTGGACGAGATTAAGAAACAATTGAAGGTAAACTTGTGATTGAATGGGAGAAACGAAGGAACCGAAATAATATTGTGACTTTGTGGGTTCGTGAAATGAAAAGTCCAATTACACCACTCAACAATGTTCTTTATTTCCACCGACTTACAGTTAAACTCTTGCCAATTACATAAAATTACGTAGTGCACACAGTTACAATTCCCAGTTCGTCCGTTACAACTTCACTTGGCCTCGCGGTTACGTAAGCTCCGGTACACCTTCACAGTTACGTACAGTCTTCCGTTGCACAATCTTCTCGTACATTAACACGTCACTGACTAACTCTTACACCAAGAACTGCGACTGTCTCCTCGCTCACACTCACTAACCAACTGACCAACTCAACTCTGTCTGTCTGTAACTCTCTTTATATAGGAATATCGCCGACTTCTGGTGTTTACAAGATTGTTCTAGTAACAGAAAGATCGAGAACCAGGTGTAAGGAAACATATGGCACAGTCATGTTTTTCCTCCCAACCGCCGCCTTGTCACCACTATAAGACAAACGAGGAGGAGGTGTGGCTAACGCGGTCCTCCCCCTGCCTTCCGTTCCCAGCTGGTTCACAGGGTGTTCCAGCGCTCCCGTTACACTGCTCCCTCCTCAAAGCTGTTTGCCTCGAACAGCCCCATCGCAGCGTGCGAGGCGGTCCAGGTGTACCACCAGCATCTGCTCGGAGTCTCAGCCAGAAGTAGCGCTGCCGTAGTTTGTGAATCATTCGGTTCGCTCCCAGGTGTCCTCCTGAAGTACCGGCGTGCACTTCCTCCAAGACTTCCGGGACCTTGCTCCGGGGAAGTACCAACTGTCCTCTCTGCGCCTTCCCATCGGGTAACTCCCATACCCGGAACAGCACGCCCTCTCTGGTCTTCAACGGGTCCCATTGGGCCCAGTGCGACTTGTAGGTGGCGCTCCTCGGTGCGATGTCCTCCCAGGTTGGTCTCGTCCCTGCGTCCACTTCCCTCAAGAGTGGCCCCAAGTCTGCGTCCGCCAGCTGCTCCCTCCTCAGGCCTGCGCTATCCCAGCCTTCAGCAGGCACTGCCACAACTACTCGGACTACTGCGGCACGCTCCTTCTCTTCCACTCTTGTGCGCTCATGGCCGTCCTGGATCTGCGGTAGGACACCTCCAATGTAATGGTCGCTAGCGTCGGTGTCCACAATGAAGGCGCCACCCGGTTGTGGGAAACCCAAAATTGGAGCACTGCACAGGGTCCCCTTCGGGTGCTGGAAAGCGTCTTCGGCGTCCTCCGTCCACACATAAGGCCGGTTTTCCTCCGTCAGGCGGGTGAGGGGTTTTGCGATGTTGTCGGCCTTTTCCTCTAAATCATTAAGGCGGTCGTCTACTTGACCCTTCCGCTTGCCCAGGTTCGCGACGTCATCCCTCACGCCGGCCAACCGTCCCTCAAATTTTGCGGCGAGAGCCTCGTTCGCCACCTTCATTTCCGTGGTCAGTTCGGCCATCTTTGAGGTCATTGTCGTGGCCAAGTTGTTGTTAGCCGTTTCCGTCTTCGCTGTTAATTCGGCCTTCATTTCTTCCATCTTCCCGGTGATGTTGTCCTTAGCCGTCCTGATTAGTTTCAGTTCCGCGGCCAGGTTATTTCTAGTCTCCAGCTTCTCTGTTAGGCTGTTCTTTGCCGCTTCTGTTTTTGCAGCGAGGTTTTCAGTTGCCGTCCTCATTTCTTTCAGTTCCGCCTTCATTTCCATCATCATCTCTAAAATTTTCTCCAATGCCGCGTCCATGGTTGTAATGTTCGGTGATGTTATCTTCCCGCTTCCTGACACCAGTGTGACTTTGTGGGTTCGTGAAATGAAAAGTCCAATTACACCACTCAACAATGTTCTTTATTTCCACCGACTTACAGTTAAACTCTTGCCAATTACATAAAATTACGTAGTGCACACAGTTACAATTCCCAGTTCGTCCGTTACAACTTCACTTGGCCTCGCGGTTACGTAAGCTCCGGTACACCTTCACAGTTACGTACAGTCTTCCGTTGCACAATCTTCTCGTACATTAACACGTCACTGACTAACTCTTACACCAAGAACTGCGACTGTCTCCTCGCTCACACTCACTAACCAACTGACCAACTCAACTCTGTCTGTCTGTAACTCTCTTTATATAGGAATATCGCCGACTTCTGGTGTTTACAAGATTGTTCTAGTAACAGAAAGATCGAGAACCAGGTGTAAGGAAACATATGGCACAGTCATGTTTTTCCTCCCAACCGCCGCCTTGTCACCACTATAAGACAAACGAGGAGGAGGTGTGGCTAACGCGGTCCTCCCCCTGCCTTCCGTTCCCAGCTGGTTCACAGGGTGTTCCAACGCTCCCGTTACAATATTAACGTGTTACGATAGTAAGAATAGTCTAAAATTATAAAAAAGGATATTATTTGAATGTTAAATTGTTTAAATTGTCTAAATTACCTAATATGGTAATTAAAATGGGAAGAAGACGTAAACCAATGGGAAATTATTGAATTGCCACAGCAACGGTAAATTCAATAATTTCAGATTAGCCACAGTTCGTGTCATTCTGTGTATGGACGTCGTCGAGTTAAGAAGCAAAACCTTATCAGTGTGAAGGAACTCGATTTCAGTTAATATTGTGAAGGAAACAGACATTTATAAAGTTATTCATTCAATTTTGTCCATTTTCAACCTGAATTAAAAATGTGTTTTAATAAGGAACTGAATAGTTTATTTCTATTATGGTAAAATATTTCCGAAGGATATTCATCAGACACTTCGCCATGAACTAGTTGCCCAAAAGTGAAATCCCTTTTGTATCGATTACACGCCTGAGAAGTTTCACATCTCATCGCTCGCCTTAGCAGTCGGAAAGAGGATTTCTAGAAATATTTCGGCTTTTAGACGAAAGGTTCATCGCTTCTACATCAAGGTAAGGTTTGGCTTCTACAAGCATCGCCACACCGAGGGAGCATCTTCATGCGTCGGCTGTTGCAGCAAAGGGTAGCAGAATAAGAAATATTTTGAAAAGTGGCTTAACAACAGGGGGCAGAATTGCACTACCCTATCTGAAATTTTGTTCCCAATGGCTTCACAACCCGGGGCTTCGATATAATCCACTCGGAGACCATCTCATCATCTTTCCATTTGGAATTCTGTTCCACACAAGATGGGCAAAACATTTTGTTATATCACAAGAGTTATTTATGGCTTATGTAATGGAACGTGGTAGTGAATTACTAACAAATGAAGTTGAGAAATATCCAGTACTGTCGCGGCGAAAAGCACAGAAATTTCGTTGCCGCGAGTTAAGCGCGGCTTGAGTACACAAAGAGCCTGCAGATAAAGATGACAGTCGGACAGAGCTTGCATAAACAGATAAACATAGCGCTTGAGATAAGTGACT
Source organism: Mantis religiosa (assembly GCA_030765055.1). NCBI lineage: Eukaryota > Metazoa > Arthropoda > Insecta > Mantodea > Mantidae > Mantis > Mantis religiosa. The sequence goes on along the minus strand of CM060951.1, from coordinate 48,708,210 downwards.
TGCCGGCCCAGATAGGGTTTCACGGAAGGAAGGTTCTAGTGATATCTCGATTGACAGAGAATAGTTGTTTTTCTTATTTGCTCCAGAAGTCTCTCGAATTTATGAATGAGATATATAAGAGTTTGTGACACACCAGCGAAGTGTGGTTGTAAAGACATGTAACAAGAATGTTGTAAACAGTGGAAGTTGAGTAAGCTTTTGTTATTGTCATCGACCTTGGTGTTGTAGATTGTGATATGTGATGTAATTCTGCTGCTACGCAGTGTGTTTCTACGCAAATAAAGAACATTTAGAATTTCGGCAAATTGGACTTTTAATTCTACGAACCCACAAAGTCACACTATAATCTTGAGAATAAAAGTTATAAGAATAGAAGTGTTTAAGTCCTAGAGAAAATAACCGAGCCTACCAAAACAACTAACGGAAATACAGTCTTATAGTTTTTTATGGTATGACGTAAACCAGCAAATAGAGTGATAAACCTGGTGTAATGTTCATTCACTTTGCACTATGCATTGTTTGGTACCGAAGTGGAACCCGAATCTCAGTATAAAAAACAGTCGTTTTAATAGCTTTTTTAAAAATAATGCTATTTCTACTGACATTAGCAAGTAGCACTATTCATTAAAGCGGTAAATTACTGTCCGTGGACCTCTGGCAGTATTTGGCAAACTGTCATTCCATTTTGAAGTAAATTAGCTACTTAGCACCTTCTCCTGTGAGTACCGCATGACTATCTCATGAAAATTTCTTCAGCTTATTGGATGCTCAATCAATCAAATGAATGAATGAATGGATGAATGAATGAATGAACGAACGAACGAATGAATGAATGAATGAATGAATGAATGAATGAATGAGGAAGTTACATGTTTCTTTACAGACAACGGCGTATAAATTATACTCAGCAGTCCTAAGGAAACTATATATATATAGTCTTATGCATAGAAGATTCTCGGAGAAGAACACAATAGTTTCAAGAAGGAAAGACCTTGTATTGATGCCATTTTATTTTAAAACACATTTTTGAAACAAATATCGGAATACAACTTACAAAACTGTTTACTGTTGCTAGATTATAATAAAGCTTATGACCGACTACAACGAAATAAGTTATGGCAAATGATGGAAGAATATGAGTTAATTTGATTAATTCTATTAAATCGTTATGTAATAAAACAATAACAATGAATAACGAAAGCGCGCTACTTAGCAAAGGAATATTGCAGAGATGTAGGTTGTTGTCATAATTATTCTATCTACTTTTAACAAAAATAATTGAAGATTGGAGAATAAAATATAGACCCAAAGAAATAGTTATCAACTATATTAATATTGTTGCAAAACCAGGATTGTAGGGGAGGCGAAGGATTTACAAACCTAATCAACAACTGGGGTGCAGCTACTGAAAGAATAAGGTAGCAGATGGTACAGCTAAACAGGTCAAAGGTTAGAGACATGAGTAGGGTTAAATTAAAGTGATGGATTATCCATGACATTGGCAAATATGTTTTAAAGATTGGGGAAGTCAAATCAAACGAAGCTCTCCTTTATCTTGAAGAGATAAAGTGTGCAATCAAGACAAACATTGAATAAGTTAATACATGATAAATAAATATTACCTTTTATGTAGAGTGGCGTAGAGTTCTGAACAAGAGGTGGCTGGTTGACTTTGATGAGTTGAGTTTTGTAGAAGTATTCACAAATTCTATGATGAGACTAAAGTAGCAGCATCCTATGATCTAACCAACTGACTGACCAACTGATGATTGACTAACTAACCACGATCTGACTAACTAACCCTGATCTGACTAACCGTTCCTTACTGGCTGTAATCGTTTAAATAGAACTGACTTCCAAAATGTCTGCTATCATACGACTCAGTGGTTCCTCATAGAGGGTTTACATCCTATGGTGCAATCTTGTGCAATCCAAGAATGACTCTTCTTAATTTTTCTGTCGATTTGACAGAACACATATGAGCTGGCAGGTCAATACCACTGCTTACTCTTATCACTGAGTCATCCAACCTGTACCAACTTAATAATTCCTGCTAAAGCCTGGGGCTTACCACGAAATGAAATGTGAACCTCCAATAATTAAAATATTTCCCAAATCTTGTTCAGACCTTATGCGCAACAATATAACACTACAATATTTGCTAGCTGAGAACCAAACACTGTATCCCAAGCTCACCTTAATATAAAATGCATAATTTGTTTATTTTCCGCAAAAATGGGTGTGATAATTTTGATTAAAATACCATAAATTACTACTTACATGACAAAATGCGTGTCTTGACTTATCTGGAAATAGCAACTTCTTCATTCTTTTGGTATAGTTTTGTTTAAATATCATAAAAGATACAAAACTTAAATAATGTAGATCAGTTTAAAGCATATAATTTATTACAAATTATCTTTCTGTAGCATCAGCCATGTCCGAGACAACGTTATTTGCTTGAACATTATTGTTATTTTTAAGGGGTTACTGCCATTCAGTTATTTCTGATGCTGCCATGTTATGAGTAAAGAATTTCAAGTATTGTTTATAATAACATGATTTTAAACATATAACTATCGATCGGTTTCCTGTGTGTCTTTGTACTAAGAAGCGGTTAACGAGTATTTTTCTGCAAATATTTATCACGATTAAGTTTAAGTATTTGTTGAACACATTATGAAGCCTATTGTATCAGTATTTGCATATTACTGTGAATATTTCTGATCTGCAAGTTTCATAAATTTCTAGTTCAAAGTATGAAATTCCAAGGGTAATATATAGTATTCTAAATATTGCAGAAAGGCATGTATAGCATATTTCCTTGACTGGAAAAGATTTTGTTGCTACGCCGCTTCCATTTAGTGGGCATCAACTCATATATAACTTTAGCCTTTCAAGAGACATCAGAACATCTTCCCCATATGTAGTAAATTAGGTGTTGGGAGCTGGTTTCGCTTTACTATGTGAAAACCTTACTTGCAATGCTAGTCTAATAATTAACACAGTTATAAAGTGGACCGTGCAGGTTGGTTACTTTTGTTCCATCCTTGTAGATGAAGAGCACATACCTCGACTCTGTAGCATTACTGATGGGAGGATCCACGGACATTCCTTCAGGACCCATTCTGAAGCATCCCAACTGGTACTGCGTCTGCACTTCGTTCAATAAGGTAGGTTCAAGTTGAAGACACCATCGCAAACCGTCACTCGTAGGTGCCAGGTCACTGAAGCGTGCACACAACTGCGCCAGGTCGGACAACAGATCTATGCAGGTCGGGTCAGGATTGGCTCCTGGAATGTTTAATTGCATGTATAAATCACAGGGTACATTACATAGAAATAAGTGTTTTGGCTTTATTTAAGTGTACAATATAAATATAGGAAATTAATTGTTCTTTCACACTAGCCGTGTGTAGGCTAACGTATGGAAAGATGGAGTCAGACTGAAAAATTCAATGCCATAGCCGGGAATTGAACCACGGATCTCCTGGTTGCTGTCCAGCCGCTCTAACCCTAGAGCTACCATTTCTTTAGGCTAACTTTCTGACCGCTTCGTCATGTCTGACGATGAATGAAAAATGATTGAAGTGATGCTCAGGTAAGTTCGGGGTTTATAGAGTCTGGAATTACCTGACATTTGTATTTCAGGTTAAAGAAACACCACGGAAAAACTTTATCCATGTAACTTACCATAAAATTGTTTCGAACTTCAGACCTCTAGAATGTGAGTGGTGGACAATTTATCATTATAGCTAGACGTTGTAGAAAAGAATGACATTTTATGTATAAGTATAATGGCAAAATTTCAGTTGCAAAATCGCAAGTCTCGGGTTTTACTCCAGCTTACATGTTTACACATTTTACCGACTAATCTCTTTCTAGAATGATGATGGATATCCACAAATTTATGATCGTGAAATATAAAAACAAATTTTAACTATCCAAATACAGCTCAATTAAAATATTAATTTAATTCAAATCTATGCTAATTAATTAAAATGCTTCTGAATAAGAGCTTTAAATCTTTTGCTTATGATGAAAAGTTATTTCATATGGACCTAAGAAATTTTATATCCGAACTATTGTAAAATTTTAACATATGTATTATTTATGTAGAAAATAAACAATGAAGCTGGAATTCTATCCCAAATAATTACACTGTAATTACGTAAAATTATCAATAATCGTTCATGATCAATCGTGATCAACTTAAATGTAAATCACATTGAGTTTATAATTCATACATCTTTAATGAATATGATAAACAGTTATAATTTCGTAACACTACAGGTATCTTCGATTTTGCTGAGTTGATTAAGAAAGGAGAAAGCTACGGAAGTATAAACATTATGTATTTTAATAAAAGAACACAATATTCGATAAACAGGGGACAGACGTTGGAAGTGACATTACCTTTAAATATTCAAGTTAGAGTCGCATGGTGTTGATTATAGTCAACACACACCGCATAAGAGTTAAATATAAATCATAATTAAAATATAGGAGACAAGTGTAAATTAAACTAATAGAAGGATATGCAGCGTTGGAGGTATATAAGCTGGAAAATTTAGTGCAAAGGGAAAAAAGCTATCTGAAGTGTCACATAACGTATCTGCGCTAGTCGACATCATGAATTCCTGCAGCAAATATCTAGCTCTGCAAACTTATGAGGTAAATGATAAAGCATCAGCCGTAAAGCTTAAGAGGTATTGAATAAAAAGAGACAAATATAATTGTGCAACGAAGTTAGGGAACGTAATATCAAAGTTCACTTACTAAGAAGCGCGCACATCACAATAGTTACGTTTTCGAAAAGTGTTGATTTAATTTCAATTGTGACGTTAGTTTAAGGTTGTGAATGACCGATTTATTATTAACTTATGTTTCTTCTTCTTCTTCTTCTTCTTCTTCTTCTTCTTCTTCTTCTTCTTCTTCTTCTTCTTCTTCTTCTTCTTCTTCTTCTTCTTCTTCTTCTTCTTCTTCACTTCATGGCATAGGCAATCAAGTGCCTGTGCCGCCTTCGAAGTCCTCCAGCCATCGTTTCCTGGGTCTGCCCACCGATCTCCTACCTTTTGGATGATACTGTAATATTTGTTTTGTAAGTCTGTTATCTGGCATTCTTTCAACATGTTCCTTCCATTTTTGTTTGAGATCTTTTAACCTATCATTAATACTAAATATTTGCAGCTCTTCTCTTATATTTTCATTTCTTATTACGTCCCTCTTCGTGCATTCTTTCACACTTCTCAAGAATTTCATTTCTGAAGCCTGTAGTTTACTCTGTTGCTTTTTAGTTAACGTCCAAGTCTCACTTCCGTATGTCAATATAGGTACAGCCATAACTTTGTAGAACTTTAATTTTGTTTCTTTAGTATATTGTTTCTAAATGTTCTATTTATTGTTCCACACACTCTTGGAAATGCTCATATGTTATTGTAGACATCATATTCCTTGTCATAACTAACATCAGTTCCCAAGTAGGTAAAATGGCTTACCTGTTCAACGCAACGGTTATTTATAACTATTTTTGTTCTAATTGGCTCTTTCCCAATGAATGCCTTTACCTTTGATTTTATAAAAGAAATTTTCATATTATATTGCTTACAAAGTTCACCAAGTTTAAAAATAGATTTTTGCAGGGCAGACTCGCTATTTTGTATAATAACTAAGTCGTCAGCAAACAACAAAATATTTAAAAAGTTTTTATTTGAAATTTTAAAACCTATATTCACTAGCTGCTTCCATTTGCACACTAGGTCGTCAATATAAATACTAAAAAGTGTAGGTGATAAAGTACACCCTTGTCTGACAACCTGATTAGTAAGATTTTTTTTAGAAATTTTACCATTGTTCCTCACATTTTTTTTTTTTTTGTTTGGAAGTAGAAGCATTATATCATTTTTACTAATTGTTGTGGGTATCCTCGTTATTCCAAATTTGCCACATTTTTGCATCGGTTTACCCTATCGAAGGCTTTTTCGAAGTCAACAAACGCCATATGCGTTTCTTTATTAAACTCTCCACGTTTTTCAATTAGTTGTTTAACACTAAAAATGTTATCTACACAGGATCTACCTCTTCTAAATCCACTTTGTTCTTACGAGAGAAGACATTCAGCTATATTCTGCAATCTTTTGTTTATTATTTTAGCAAATATTTTATAGGCCGTATCCAGTAAACGTATTCCTCTGTAATTACTACAGTCATTCCGTTTCCCTCTCTTAAAGATATAGATGGTTTGGGCTATAAGCCAATACTTATGTTTCATAATCAATATAATTATAATGCTTCCTTATACCTATTTTATTAATTATATTTAGATATTTCTATCTATCTGTGTCCGGAATAATGCGAAAAGCATTCAAATAAACAAAATTAAAGACGTAGGTTTTCAGTATTAACGTAAAGTGGCAATTCTTCTTATTGGTATTCACTGGATCATTGCACTTCAATATTCTAAAACAATATCGTTAACAATAACCCCTAGTAATGAGCAGTTACTGTATCGTAATTGTTTAATTAGCTGTGATGGTTTTCATGTTCAAAATGTAAGTGATAATTAATTATTCAGTTATAGCTATTTAAAGTAAAATTTCAAAATTATATAAAATAAAATAATTTATTCCATGATTGTCATTCCTACACCACCAGCTGGAGACTTACTAAAGATCTCATTGTTCTGATGTAATTTAACTTCAGAATTCATGTACTATAGATATGACACTCAGCACATAAACTATGACACTACAAAATTCGCCGCAAGTGTAATCATTTAACATCCCTGCATCACCTGACACCTCGTATCCATATTGTACCAAAAACGTTTATTAGCTACTCAGAAACACATTAACCTTTCAACTCAGATAATTAATAAGTCATTAATCATACCCAAAAGAGATACATTGAAGGAGTAGCAGATGATGGCCAAAGGAGTCATCTTCAATAGCGTGGCAAAGAAATGTGCTAAGTGACGGCTGCTCACTGAACTTCATCAAAGAAAATTTGCTGCACCAATCTTCTGATACCATACATTTTAAATTATTATCCTTTTTAGAATCTTTACCTCTACTTTTATAAAATCGTAGATATAGACCTGGATAATCTTTAAAGTTAATATGAGGTTTAATGTGTATTATTTGTGAACTTCTCATACGTGTGTCCTTTTACACTAATGTGCTAAAATGCTTCTTTCTTTACAGTTTCTTTAAGTTTCTTTAAAGGAAAAGTTAAAAAGTAAATCTGATTAGGTATAGGTAATAAAATCTTAAATATTATTTGCCTATATGCTTTCCTTGGAACAAAAACGACCTTTTAAAATGAACCCTCACAAAAACTAAAAGGTACTATGAAATACTATGAAACAACCTTAGCTGTTCAAACATCTAATTTTGTTTTGGTGGTGCCAAATTTAGAAATTTGTCTTCGCTAACTAGGTAAGCTCTAAGTTTAACATATAAGTTTAAAGTTGTGAAATATTTTATCCTTCTCTTCCTTAGACATAAGCCTATTTAAATCTCACAATCATCGCAAAGAGGTGTACATGTTGAAATTTAACAAATTCCTGCTAAGACTTCCGTCAACGATCCGATCTATTTCTACGGTAATGTTGAAGACTTATCCATGATACCATCTTATGCTTACCTTTAACCACCTCGCTATGTAGAAGCTTTGGTCCATAAGAAACATTCACAGCGATTCCTTCTGAAGGAGACAGGTAATTCATTCTGACACATCCTGAAAAACATATTTTTGTAGAAAATCAAAACAAAACATTTTATATGTTATTAAAATAATTAAATACAAATAATTTAAATATTTTGTTCGCACAGATAAGATTTACAATACCGCTTTGTTTAATGTTGTTTAAAGATTATCATCACAAATAATAACACACAATGTTAGTTAGTTAGTTACTAACACTCCCCACATGGCAACCTTGGCCTTCGGGGTAACCTCACCCCACCAAGTGATGACCGGACCCATTTCTCAGGTGGAGGCACCCAGAGGGCGGTGTCCATTACCTCCGATGATAGGGTGATAGTGAAGATGGCGGTGAGGTGAGAGGACCTACAGTTTTTACCGTGGACTCCGAACCACGTTGGGCATAGGGGATACTTCACGTGTGCTAGACAGAGGTGAAGGCGTGGATAGGGCCGACTTAAAATCGCCAACCCCAGAGCCGGGAATCGAACTCGGGACCCTTAGAACGGGAGCCGCGAACGAAACCACCGCGCTACCCCGGCGCCATAACACACAATGTAGACTGATCTAAACGCCGTGGGTAACATCTTAGTGGGGGCCTGGAGCGTGCTTAGCCAATGACTATGACAAGGTTCCGAGCAGGGGCTTGCACCTCGACTTGCACCTTACTAAGATGAGAATTCCCTGCTCTTGAACCGATAGATTAAACCAGATATGTTGCATGTTGCGCGACATGTAATAGTACCAATATTTCTTATCAATTTATGCATAAATGGGTCTATTTCATATTAAATAGGTGACAGTGTGTCTATGTTTGTATTCTTTCTTTTATGTTTCTAACAATAGTATAAGCTTAGACCATTATAGTAGCAATGAAAATGCTTACGCTGAAAGGAGAGAAAAGAATAAGGGAGGTGGGGAAGTATGCAGACAAAATCATGGAAAAATGGATGAGAAGGATAAAGAAGTTAAGAGATAGAATAAAGATAAACAACCAGGAAGCCAATATCACTATTAGCTTGTAAATATAAGCAGCTGATAAGTATGTACTTAGAATAGAATTGTAAAATTTGAGATTGGAATTGTAAGAAATTATTTACGTTTGAGTACAAATAACCTAAACAATAGTAAATTATTTGAAGTCCTAAAGGAAACTTACGACCAACGCTTCATTTTGATAGTAGTAGAAGACTTTGTGAAATGATAGGGTAGAGCGATCACAGCAATATACATCTTATGCTTTTATGCAGGCAAGAAATGTAAATGATACCTAAAATGGTCTATATTTTTACGTTATTCCAAATAAATTTATTGTGTAGTTAGAAAATGTGACACATTGAATATGACATGAGACGACATTCAGTTTAAACTCCTTGTGTATAGGTAACTTTTAAGCTTTAGTTTTACATCGGAGCGATCTTCAAGAAAGGAGAAGCACTGAATTTCAGCTATAGCGAACAACAAAGTTGAACATTAGGTGGTTCTAATTACGTACGCATATATTCTGTGTGACCTCGAATGTGTTTTCGCCCTCAACTCCTTACCTTTTCTATTTTATAGCGGTCAGTAAGCAGCGAACTGGTAGTCAGTTCAGCGAACGAATACTATGCACAAAAAACGTTAACTATAAGAGGTTTCATATTTCACCGGATCTGAAAATGTGAGTTTGGTACTTGATGCTTCAGGTCTTAGTGTGGCGTTTTAGCAATAGCAAAGTTTTTGTAACACCTATACCGACTGTGTTTACATTAGTTTGGTGAGATATTTTGGAAAACATGACAGCCATACACATGGCTGGTTCCGTAGCTCAGTTGGTACAGGGTTCCCGGGTTCGATTCCCAGCTGGGGTGGGGACTTTTCTCCGTCCAAGATGATTCCTCATCTTCCCCAAAGTCTGGAAGTATGAATGAGAGTGTGAATGTGTGCGTGATATAATGATTAAAACCCGAGTTAACACCTTCGATATGTTCCAAAGGAGAATGGCCGCCGATATGACCATTGGACTTAAAGGCGGGATATAAATGAAACAAAACAAGACAGCCACCTATGTTCTGGGAGATAAGTGAGAAATTGTTATGGATTGTGATATGGCCTAATATTAATACAGCATGGTAAGTAGTTCTAAATTCAAATTTTAATTGTTCTACAGGTTTTTCCATCATTATTGCTCAGAGAAAATAATTTTACAAAATGGTTTCATCTTCTCCTTGTATGTCACGACAACTTGGAAGACCGGTATTACTTATTGCTATTATTATCACTCATGCCATGTTGACTCAGTTATACACATTGTTGGATATGTTTATTACTGTAGGGTTGTGTAAAAACATTTTTACCTGGTCCACCAAGATCTACGTAAGTAAAATTGAAGTCAAGGCAGCAGTTACAAGAGGGTCCTTCACAAAGGCAATTTCGCTCTGAAACCAGACCTTCTTCATTTCTCTGCTGAGGTGAATTACTGGCAGGTGAGGCATCGTAATCCAAAACGTCGTCCCAGGAGAACCAATCTAAAACAAAGAAGCAGAAGCTTGCACTGACAAAAGAGTTGAACACCTGCAATGGAATATACCTATAGGGAAATATCTTTAATATATATATATATATATATATATATAATATCTACAATATCTACAACTAATTATTAAGACAAGAATATGCTACGATATATGTGAACTGTGATTCTCGCCAACGCTGTTGGCCCTATCTTTAAAGAATTTGGTATTTTAACTGTAGCATCTCTGTATGTACTGGCATGTTTGATCTTCATTCACCTTCAAAAGACAGATGAGACACTTTTCTGATATACATGCTCATGATACTAGGGGTAGAAATAATATGGTACCTCTTAAAATTCGCTTACAGAAATCTCTGGATTCTCATCTGTACCTTGGAGTGAAATTATATAATAAATTGCCTTTAAATCTAAGACAAATTGAAAATGCAAATTCTTTTAAAATTACAGTTAATATTAGCATTAAGTTGCTTAATTTTTATACACTACAAGAGTACCTAAATGTAGATTCATTTCAATGACCTGCTGACGAAACCTATTGTAATATATGCCAAATGGTTCAATAAATTATTATTATTATTATTATTATTATTATTATTATTATTATTATTATTATTATTATTATTATTATTATTATTATTATTATTATTATTATTATTATTATTATTATTATTATTATTATTATTATTATTATTATTATTATTATTATTATTATTATTATTATTATTATTATTATTATTATTATTATTATTATTATTATTATTATTATTATTATTATTATTATTATTATTATTATTATTATTATTATTATTATTATTATTATTATTATTATTATTATTATTATTATTATTATTATTATTATTATTATTATTATTATTATTATTATTATTATTATTATTATTATTATTATTATTATTACTATTAAAATAAGCAACCAGGAAATGTAAAATGTGATGAATACACCATTGCTTACTCTATGAAAGTTATTTGAGCATTTATTGTTATTTACCAAAGAATAAGAAAAAAAGCAAACGGTTATCTAACGAACACAACAGTTTGTTTCTCGGTTTGTCTATAGTCCAAGGAGTTCCTGTTCAGTCGTAAGGTCTGGCAATCAGCAGTACGCAAAGTAACGGAAGAAATAAAGAGAGGGGGAATAAGCTAATCTGTTCTCGGTATTTTCTTTGTCCTAAAGGTATTTATCACTTTTATACATCTGTGTCTTTCATATTAGGAACTTCCTAAGAGTTATCATGTGATTTTGTGTTAGAAGCTTAATGTTTATGAGTAGTATAGTTCTGACCTATACAAATTAATTTTTAAACTTCAAACTCCTCTTCTGGCAAATTTACTGAGAGTTGGTGTTTTTCACTTCGCCAAATTTTTAAAAAACTGAAACAAATTAATTAAATAATGATGTTAGGTGTCAACTTGAAATCAGTCAATGTACGTTTTCTCGGTTAGAGATAATTCCTCTGCACAGGACTAGTGCAGATGGTAGCATGTCTGCCTCTCGTTTAAGAAGTGCCGAGTTCGAATCTCGGTCAGGGTAAGTTATCTAGATAAGCCTTTTCCAGGGTTTTCCCTTATTCTGAAAGACGAATGTTAAGTAACTCTAAGCTCCATGGACACGGCTCATTTGAGCATCATTTCACCCATTTCATTCATTGTCTGATATGACTTAACGTTGGAGGATGTAAATTACCAAAAAAGGACTAGTGGTTCCATTAAATTCTCTTAATTACTCTTTTGATTGTTTATTGCAATTCGTAGTATAGGTAACCCATGGATTATATTGACAGCCTTCTTTATTTTTGTATAAAATGTTATTCTTTTATATATTATAACCTACATACTCATTAAATGGCGGCAAATCTGAATTTTCAAGAAAATTGAAATGTAAGAACCAATTAAAATTACGCAATCTGCAGAAAGAATAACTACAACTACTACACAAAAAAGCCGGAAAGCAGAAAGAAATGTCAATTTCCTGGTGTAAGATGAAACATTTGAATCAACAATTTATGAAAACCTCTGAAATTTCATTGCACACGAAAGTTGACGTCTTTTAACGTCATTTCCTTTGTTTCTGGAAATCGCTATGCATATGAGCTTATCAAGTTCTAAATGTGATTTATCTTAGTTTCAGGAATAAATATAGTACTGTTGATCTTTTAGTAGTTCAAGCGAAATCTAAAAACTGGCGTACACCACACATGTCAAGAGTGATTTTATTTTTTTCGTTGGATGGCGAAATACAGCCTATGTATTGAATTTACTATTAACTGCATGGCTTGAATACTTTGATTACTTGAACATACAAAGAACGTCTTGATTTTAGTTTAGAAAACCAGGGAAAAGAAAATGGCAGATGTTACTCTACAGAATATAATTGTTTGCTTCACTTGACAAAGTAAAAAAACAAAATCTAGTTCCATTTGGTTGCAAGGAATATACTTAGAAGGTCGTGATGAAGAATTTGGTGAAACAGAAGGAACAACTTAAAATGCCAACATTAGAAATTAAAGAATCATATTTTATATAAACGGTGGTGACGAATATGCGTTTTCCAAAGATATTATCTCAGAGGCTTGGTTGTACGGAATTTTATATCCATGTATACGATAAGATTTCTGTGCTATGTGAAAGTTATGTACTTTTCATGTCACTACATAACTATAGTAACACAGGAAAGAAAGATTTACAATTTGAAATACTATAATTATCTAAAAGTTACCTGCCATATCGACCGAGGAGTTTTCCTCCACTGTGCAGCACTTGCAGATCTTTGTAAACCGTCGGGAAAAGATTAAGGAAGTAAGGCGTTCCAAAAATGCTCTACATCCTTTATGGTCAATTTTATTTGGAACAGTCAGGAATGTACGAAATTGCAATTATAAGGGATAAAAGAGATGAGTTACTATAAAATATTGTATATAACTAGACAGCAGTTTCATCAAGGACTTAAAATGCAAATAAAATAAATTAATCAATGAAACTTGAAACAATTGTATTTTGTTTGGCCCCGAGCAGAATTGTTTGTAGATTTTGTGATATTATTTATATTATTTTACAGTGTTGTTAAAGATTTAAAATGTTAAAAAGTGTTAAAATGTTTTAATTATGTGTGTGAGAGAGATAGAGTTTTTTTGTGTAATTTACGTCCTCCAACGTTAAGTCATATCGGACGATGAATGGAATGGGTGAAATGATGCTCAAATGAGCCCAGGGTCCATAGAGCTTGGATTCACCCGACATTCGTCTTTCAGGATAAGGGAAAACTCCGGAAAAGACCTTATCCAGGTAACTCACCCTGACCGAGATTCGAACTCGGGACCTCTTGAACGTGAGGCAGACACGATACCACCACGGTACCGAGGCGGGCAGATAGAGGGTGACACATAAGCAAACAAGACATAGTAGGCTATGAATGTTGAATGTGTGTACAAACGAACCGTTACTAAAGGGACAGAAAATCGATAATCTTCGGAGAGACGCTTAAGGAGAACTTTTGTTGACACGGGAATGCGTGCGTAGGAAAGTTGTTTGTAAAATATTTTGTTTTACAGTATATAAGTGCTTTAAATTAAATTATTATCTACAAAAGGCATCTGCTTCATCATTTTTGCAAATTTATCCTAAAAGAACGCATTAGAAAACGGGAACAACAATCTGGAGATAAGAATTTCATGCATCGACTGGGTCTAAGCTAGGACAAAACAAAATTCGACTTGTTATAAATCAATTACATCTGCAAAATTTTAAGATCTAATCATCGCTCTATATATTAAAATCATAATAAATGAACCAAATTAAAAATTACCAAAATTGATAATCGCAAATCATTGCAGCGAAGCCCCAACGGGGATCAAACTAATAATCTTTCAAAGTTGACCGAAATAAAATACAATGAGTTAGATAATAAATGAACCAAATTAAAAATTACCAAACTTGATAATCGCAAATCATTGCAACGAAGCCCCGACGGGGATCAAACTAATAATCTTTCAAAGTTGACCGAAATAAAATACAATGAGTTAGACATATACATAATTATATGGTAATACTGCTGCATTTAATCAGTGTTCGGAGTAAATTTTTTATGCATCCGTTTAGTATGTACACATTCTTTTGGTGGTGGTGGTGGAAATTGTTGGAAACTGCATCAGTCACCAAACCTTCTCGTGACCTTATTGGTAGCTAAGGTCATAATATTAGTAAAAACATTCAAAATATTCCTTATAGACTTAAACTATATTCGGTAGGGACTAAATAAATTAGTTATTTACTTGAATTATACAGTTTGTATAAAATCCGTAATCAAATGAATGGAATGGAATCGATCCCAGACGCATTCCGTGCCCGAAAACTAAAACTTCACTTTTATGTCTAATGAGCCAGGTACAGGACGAAGTGTACTTAAGAAAGTGTGGAGTGATGTACTCCCTGAAATTTTAAATATTAGAAAGTTTATTATGCTTTGATCCCAAATAATTAATATATGAATAGCTAAATGAAAAATAAAAACATGTGAATGTTTGCTTCTTTTGAAGAAAAGAAAACACCAGAGTTGTTAATTCTTAATTGCTGTATACTTCAAGTATCGGGGCAATTTTTAAAAAATTTAATAATTTACATAAATTATTAACGCTTCAGGACTTCCATATGTACAGTTCCTTTGGAAATTCAGTTCATATACAATAATTATTCACACCAGAATAAATATTCAGTTTATAACTAAAGCCACTACCACGGCTATTCAGTGATCAATGCTCCGGCTCTCTAGATTTGATTCTTGCTGTAGAAGTGATTTTCCTTGATTAAGATCATTCTCGTCGCCCTCAAGAATTTGGAAAATGTAAATGAAAGAATAAGTCTGAGTGTACAACAAATATAAAAAATGAACTATAAACCCGATGTTCCATTTAATAAGCACGACTCAAGAGCATTGATTCTTGATGCAAAGCCACCGAAACAGCAACTTAATGAAAGATATAATAAATAAAACAAACTCTTAAGGCGTCATATGCACATACAGTTTGCAGGTATATATTATTTTAGGCACGATGCCTGTATACACTAAATGTTTACGCTAGTAATACGGCGATAAATGCAATATATCCTAAAAATATCTTAAACATTTACCTTGTTAAAATAATTAGGAAAACCACTAGTCCAACATAGGTATTTTGAAACTTAAATCC